>CM017555.1:89901334-90016334 GCA_007844125.1 Sinonovacula constricta
AACATTGAAATAGACATTTATGCTGTGATTAAATGGTGGTGCTAAAGTGACATGTGAATGCATACAGACACGCATATTGTACGCAAAGATCTATATCAAAGTTAGATTGTAAAAATAAAAAGTTATCTAATTTGTTTGATTGAGAGTGTCATGTTTTGCTATGTATAATATCATCAAAGCTATTAGCTCAATCCATTAACAGAGAGGGAATTTGAAGCAGCAAATATGGACCTTGCAAGGATATCAGTTCAATCTATTAACTTTGAGACAATAAAAAGCTTCAAATATGGGCATTGTTATTCAATTGCATACCTACTCGCATTGCATTTTGAAGTTCTCCATGATGTATAGTCTTTTTAAAATCACTCTACTTTTTATTATATTTATACTAATATTTGTTAGCAATTTTTTTGCAACAAGTTTATGTATTAGTCGTTGTTAGATTTTAGGTACAATTTTACGCTTGGGATTGAAGCGATAAGATACTTTATTCTTCATGACAGATGTAACATCATACTGTTGAGCTAATTTATCCAATCTTTTTCAACAAATTATAAAATTAGGACGCTGTTCTCGGCAGAAAATATTTTGCCCTTTTCAAAAAATAAATTAGTATCTTAGCTTCATTTCAATTAAAAACCTATCGGATTTTAAATTTCATTCAATTTTAAATAACTGATGTTGACTGTTGGTGATTACATAGACACAGTTCGTCATTTTATTGCAAGACTGTGACTAATTTTATTATAAATAACTGATATTACAGACAAAAACAACAACAAAACGTATTTACCCTTTGTACTGACTTTTTTATTGATGTCAAAATCATCAACAAATGATAGAGTCGCCAACTTGTAACTTCCCTGAGTTTTAGTTCCGTCACCGTGTGGTTCGAGTCCCTATGTGATGAACGCATCGACTGGTTATTCTTCCGAGATGTTTGTCTTAGGTCTTATGTTCCTTTTAAAAGCATTTGTTTTGTTGCCAGTATTTGTGTTGTCATGTATTAAAAATTGTGGATACTTTAAATAAAACGATTTCTAAACAAAACGATTGCTAAAGAAATAATAAAGTACTTAAGGTGTATTTATGTTGTCAGATAATCATATAAAATAAAACGAATACATTAAAATTGAATAGGACCACTTATATTCTGTCTAAATACTTCTCGTACTTCAGACATTTGTTAACAAATGCGTGACTTCGCTACAAATGAATTCTTGCCGAATGAAGTGCATTGAGAAATGAGCCATTAAAGCAATTTATGTATTGTTTTTAAAGTTTATATCGAAATGCATTTTATAAAGATAATCATATCTTTAATTGCACTTAAATTTTAGCCCGCAAAGTAGTATCGATCATTTAAGAGAATGAAATAAATTTTACGTCAAAAATAAATGCCTGTTTGTATTAGCTGTTTATTGTTCTACCTAGTTGTTGGTCTATTTCGTATTAATAAACATAAGGTCAGCTTCATTATAAACACCAAAACAGAAAGAAATAAAACATAAAAATAAATAATTGTGTATGTTATATGTTTATTAGACACTAGAATACTATACAATTTAAAAAATGACATATAACAGACTAAGAGGAAAATTAAGAAAGTGCATGTGTATATCCTAAATAATAAAACAAACAAGTTCTGCTGACAGATTCTTTTATTTTACTAATCGATGTAAATATATTCCCATATATTTTCAATACAGGTGCACCTTAAATACTCAAAAAGTAAGTAGTATGAGTTTTACAAGGCATTTTACATGAGTTTGAAAGAAATAATCGCGTATTTGAATTATTTGCAGTTACATAATGACAAGGCGATAAATATTGGGTTTGCTCTATTTAATATTATGTCTCGTCATAGTTTTGTTTCATTTTTCACTTTGACAGGCTTGTGAATATCTTTGTCCTTCGCCGGTTTGAATTTTAATACATGTTTCAATACTCATAAAACCTTGTCTTATTTTCTTATCTAAAGATTTGTTGGATTTGTGAGAGTATTGCAGATCATCAGTCATTTCAAATTCAAACAGTCCAGATTATGGTTAAGAAATTTTAATCAACCAGTATAATTAAACGAGTAAAGTTTTTTTAACAAAAGTATCAATGAAATAAAACGATCCTCTTCGGGTGTCAAATGTTCAAATCCCAATACAAACAACACAGCTAGAGGGTACATATGAATTGCGTGAATACCCCACTATGCCATTGAACTTTAATATTGGACTTGAAGTGTTAATAAAATATATCCTTTTGATGACTATGTGAAGGAACGGCCTGGGGTGCTCAAAAAGACGCCGTGGGACACTGTCATTCAAATTCGAACTGAATGTTTTATATCGTCGTGATGTGATGATCACTTGTGCAACATCACTTAACTATCCTCTTATTAACAATGAACAGCAAAGTTATGGGCCGATCGTTCATTGCAATACGGCCACAATGTGACCAGAAGCGTCAAGAAACGATCAGAATTAAGCACGCGATATATCGTCCTGAAATAATGACCACTTGTCCAAATTAAATAGATGATATCTCATCAAACAACAAAGTAAAAAGCCCTGACAAAGACTTTTTCTTTACAGTAAAACATACACTAAAAGATCACTGCACAATTGATTTTATGATCACATAATATAAAAATCCGTCAATAATCCCAGTTGGGACCGACTTTCGGATGGAAAAACTTGAAACTAATTACTCACTCCCAAATTTCATTTGGAAAGCGCAAAAATGCCGTTTTCAGCAATACCACGAAGATAAATTAGGGTGCCATTCCTTGTACGTCATGCCGAGGGACGTTTGTCTCTGGCTTTGTGCAGATATTTTGTACTTTGATTTCCACTTGGAACAGTGCTCAAGATATAGCTTCGTTGGGGATTTGAAGACAAAATATCCGCGCTTGTTATAAACAAACACTTTAAAGCTTTATCTGGTCCGGACTAATTTGCCCTCGGTAGCAGAACAGCACATCTGCATTTCCTTTCGCCAACGCCAAACTGTCGTGTCAAGGATTCATAGTGGTATGGCATCTGTCAGAAGGCATATATATAAATGTCAGCCAGTCGTTTAATGCCATGGCAGATATGCAATGACGGTCACAGCATCATTTAGACATATTCAGTATATATTAGAATCATCATTTCGATGTCATTATGAGATGTGATTATTAATACAATTAAATACAATAAAAAGCGCAAGCATAAAATGTAGTTTCAATTGCCTGCACTAAATTCGAGTATCACGATAGTCTCACAAACTTTCACTTTTAAATGAAGACAATTACATCGACATACTATCTTGGTAGAGCCATAAGATAGTATGTATTGTTATTTTCCTTATTACATTTTGTAATGTAGAACCTGTATACTTTCATACTGCTTATGATGATTGGTTAATATTGTTTGATTGAATAATTCACTTCCTGACAATTGAAATACGTCACATATTGTCTGTTTTTGTCAAAACGAAAAGTCAAAACATTCCAACTTAAAAATAAAAATGAGATAATCATTGCACTATGTATATGGTAACTTCAAGCTTAGACAATGTTAAAGAACATAAGGGACTGAAATTGTTTTTTTTTTATGAAAGCAATTTTGTTAAAGTAAGTATGTAAGTCAGCAGTATTCGATGTAAGAGTAATGTTAAATAAATAATGTACACTCCTCTAAACATCATACCGCCGGTTTTAAGAAACGTTTTCAAACTACTTTAGCCTAGATAGTAACGGTCAATCCTTTGACATTTAAAAATTCCTGAGGAATTCCGAAAGATTCATGTAAAGCAATCAATCTTTATGACCAACCAAAATTCAAATCTGCCTGTGTGACCAAATAATAGTAATGTTTAATTCTCATTGCAAAGGACAAAACCTTGTCATTGTAAGAGGCAGTATTGTATAGCTTGTCTTGTGTTCTTAAATGTACTGTTGTTAATAGCAGTATATTTCGTTTAAAGTGGCTTTTATTTGTAAATTACATTAACACTTTGGCTGTTAAAAGTGATGCGTATCGTCTAAATTGACGTAATTGTATAATTTAAAAATAAAATGGCTCTTTTGATATATTTACCTGTGTTCCTAAGACGTTAACGGCAAGAGCATTTATATTTGCAAATCTTTCCATGAACGCTGACAGGAATTCGATAAAGGCAAAACAAGGGACAAAAAAATGTCTATTGAACCAGAAGGAAAAAGATTTTCCAAAGAAACTTTTTCGTTTAAATGTAATGCAAATGCACTCACAGTTGTCTGCTATTAGAAAGTTAATTGCTATACAAACAAATATCTTAAAAATGGAACATTAAAATAATATTTTTATAAAAAAAAATAATGAAAATGAAAAACGTTATTACAGTCGTTTTTCAAAGTGCACTTAATGAAACATCGTAAAGCTTGAACAAAATGAAATATTAAATACAACCATTAACATCTTTTGAGATAATGTGAACATTCATAGATTAAAAGTCGTAAAACGAATTAATGTACAGTTAGTATTTGTAGACAAGTGCTCTTAAAGAGCCAATCAATGATGTTTCAGCGTTGATAATGTATGAGCTACTACAGGGCATGTAAAACGTGGTATAGGAAAAGACAAATGGTGCGTTTTATCAATGCATTACAAACTGCCATTATCAAAGCATACATGTTTATTTCTGCAAATGAAGTGTTTACGCAAACAGGAATGCAGACAACAGCAATTACGACTTAAAAAATCCCGCATTTTGATAATAGTTATTTTTATTGAAACAGTTAAGTTGTCATTGGAAAGGGAATGGAGTCAGAGGCTGTACTGTACCGATTTATCTCTTTGTATTCAATAATCTTTGAAAATTTAGAGGAATTCTTATTCTTCTACTTCTTAAAACATCTCGATATATAACATGAAGTAAAAACAAACTGGAACTGGGACTACACGCGTGACGTCATATTTACACAGATGTCGCATCTTTCCCTTCATCGATCATTTTTGTCTGTCAACAATGAAATATTTTAAAAATGAACATACCGTGATGTAAATACTGATTTCAATAGTTTTGAATAATAATTTCGATTGGATGTAAAAAACGTTTGGTGTATATTGAAGAAATCCGAACCAACTGTTTCTGTTATGGCCAATTATCTGCACACGTCAATATCGTCTGTAACTGTTTTAATTGGTGTCCATTTCTAACATTTGGGTCTAATTTATAAAAGTTCAGTTAACATATTTAACAATCGTACAAATACATTGATATAGGTGTGTTTATTAATTCTAGAAATGAAAGAATTATTCCGATTCGCCTGGTCATGTAAGTATCTGATACATGTACAGGACTCTATTTCACTAAATCGATGGTGTTTGGGCGTTTAAAATAAATGAATCCGCAACGATTAGGCACTTGAATCCAGAGATTGAAAAATTATGTATTTAAATATAAAATGAAAACCGCCATTGTTATCAGCATGTATTATTAACTGTTTGCCAAGTTAACTGTAAGTAACTCAGTGTGAAACATCCGTTCAGCGTACATGTCTAGAGATATCAGTATGACTAATCTAGTCATACAAGCCTGATTTGCCATATATTGTAAAGACCAGTCCTCCAGATCGGTTAGGCGTATGCTTTCAATTGCCCCTGTCTCTTCCCCACTTTTTGTATCCTTCTATAATTGTTTCTTGGTTAATTATGTACATCATAATATCCATTGATGCATCGATGAATGCACAAGAGTTAGCAAAATGGATAACATGTCATAATAAAGTCGATTATGTACGGAAAATTAAAGCTGAATTAAAATGGTAGTATACTTACTTAACAATTACTCATATCACGTCTGAATTATAAATCTAAATGACCGATATTTTTAATTGCAACTTCGATGTGGCGGTAACGTCAAGTGAAGAACATTGGAATTGGAACCTGTTAAGTAATTGTTGTAAAATTGGATCGCCTCTATTTGTCATAAAATGTAATGGACTTTCTTACTTTTCTGATATGCATAAGTTGTATGTTTTAACATTGTTACAGCAAATGATTTTGGAACTAGCTTTTATCTTGTATCCGCATTCAATTGAATGATACTGATGCAAATAAGCATTTCTATATATAGAGAGGTACACGTAACACAGTTTTTAGACATTAGATCAAGATTAATAAATATTTATGAGTTTTTACTTTAGTTCCTTAACGACTTGCCATCAGAAAAAAACATTGACTTGTTGTACTCTTATAATCTTTTATCTTCTAAGCAACTTACTGTTCGATGCAATAGAAAAGTAATTCCGGCTGCTGAATCAAACCCCTATTCTAATTTACTCGTAGGCACTTTGATTGAATGTGAATTCTACGAAGGCTGTTGATATTTGACAGGTATTGCCTTCAATAAACTTATATAAGCATTAACAAATGCTGAAAAAACACATTCACGTTACCTTATTTCTCAGCGCATAAAATTTGTCGTTAATTTTTCACCGTGACAAAAGTCTGAATGAAAGCAAATCATTCAAACAAGGACGAACGCTAATTCCAGGAAAAAAAGAGACATTAATAATAGAAATGTTGCACCTTTTTACTTGATTTAATGAAGTATTATTAGTATTAAAAGAATTATGGGGATGCATGAACAATTTATTGATATTATAGCAAGTCACGGTGGTATTGAGATTTTAAATAAGAATATAGGACAAAGTCCTATGAGCATTGCAACATATACCAAACTCTAAAAAAGGCACAGAACAAAGGTATTTCACATGCAAGCCAAGCGAAAAGTAACGAAAAGAGCAAACCCGAAAGTTACCGCCTTGGAACGGTCAGTCGGCAATAAGGACCGACTGGGGTGCTTAAACCGGTTTTACAGAGCTCTAACCTCGCACTTCCTGACGAGTTTCTCAAATGCAAGCAATGAAAAGAAAAACGATCTATTTGAATACATATGTCCAAGCGCTGATATTTCCTATAAGTAATGACTAAAGTTGTTACGTCATTGGAAAATAATGTCTTCATAGTGTTTAGAAAAGAAAATGATATTACTTCGAATGGTATTACTTCGATTTGAAAAACTAAACAAAATGGTTGACTAAAAATAAAATTGACTTTCTGAATCATGAACAAACATGACCAGAGACGAATAAATGGTTGTAGCATCCTGTTCATGTGAAGATGGAATTGAAGAACCAAAGTCCAATGTCCATTAAAGGAAATACACGTAACAATCCTTATAGGATGAATTAAATGACAACATAGATTACATGCACGGGAACTTTGTTTATGACCGCCACACTGCAGAGTATACATTGTAAATAACGTCTAGAAATCATGTTATCTTCTTGATGTCAATATAATTTGAATCATAATATATATTATATTACCTTA
This sequence comes from Sinonovacula constricta, assembly GCA_007844125.1. Classification (NCBI taxonomy): domain Eukaryota; kingdom Metazoa; phylum Mollusca; class Bivalvia; order Cardiida; family Solecurtidae; genus Sinonovacula; species Sinonovacula constricta. Next base: position 89,908,693 of record CM017555.1, read on the forward strand.
GACCTTTGTTATGACCATCTATAAAGAATAAGTATGTTTTAACCGTATCGTCATAATGATACATCGTACTAACCTACTCTGGCACTTTGTTATACATACTCAGGCTGAACCCTATCCAGGCATTCGCTGTTGAACTGCAATATAAAAATGCCATAGTCTGTGGTATTTTTATTACACCAATTATGTCTAATGCATAATGCACATGCCAGATAGAATTCATAACAATGAGATATTTGGTTTCATTCGACCTAACAAACAACAATGAAAAGAGACAAAACTATTTTTTCTCACACAGAAAACTACACATGACATCCATTTATTCTCTTTTTGCACACTGTTAATATCCGCATGGTATTGTTTGATGCGTTCTTTAAAAGAGTTTACAATCACAATGTAAATTAATGCAGTGTTATTAAAATATCCTTATCTTTAAATGAAATAATTATTTGAAATATTGCACTTGCCCTAAATCTAGCAATTCAGTTTTTACAATAACATTACATAACAAACATCATATGTTTTGAGTTTTTCTGCGAAAACAGGTCAGAGAGAAAAGAAAAGATGAAAAAGAAAAAGAAGAAGAAAAATTTGCCTGTTATAGCTATACAACGTCATGGCTATCTATATGCAATGGTATGTGACAAATAAATACCACAGTCCTTAACAGATACAGTACTGAAAATCATGAAATTGACAAACGGAACGGAGTGGAAATGGAAATGAAACGTTTTTCGTTTCCTGTTGAAACGGAAACGGAACGGAGTGGAAATGGAAATGCAACGGAGCGCTACAAACGCTTGAAACGGTGTAAACGGTATAAACGCAATAACCGGAGCGCTTGGAACGCTAGAAACGGTAGAAACGGAAAAATCGGAATGCTCGTAACGGTAGAGTTATTTTCACTACCGCTTCAAACGTTTCTAGGTCACCCGATTATTTATAGTAACATTTCAACCGTTTCTTGGTACGAAATAAATTTAAACGAACACAATAACTGGCTTCAATTTATCAACACAAACGCGCTTTTATATGTACTCTGCAGAAAGAAATAACATAAATTATCATCAAAAAATCGTATTTATCAAACTTGTACATTACAGTTCCGAAACCGCACGAGTTGTCCAAGTCATCGTGTACCGTCAAAACAGAAACTGCACTAAAAATCACTCCGCACGATAAAACACGCAATTTAACTATAATATTGCGTTTCTGTCGAAACTGATGTTTTAATTAATTCCAATGAATAGCTTAACATCCGCCTTGGATCGACATTCTTAGTCTTCATTGTTTGGCATATGAAGATAGTGTGTACACAGCTGTCATTACACGTATGCGCGCGCAATGTCGCAGCATTTCCCGAGTTTGAATTTTCGCTAATTACTTTGTAGCTGCATGGTCCGTTCCCGGATCAACTACGCCAATCATTGTTGTGTGAACATACTTGCTTAAAGTATTTTTCATTTACAAAGAATGCATTGCGTGGTACAAAATAAAGTTACTTAATGAAATTAAACCTCAACCAAAAGAAGGTAACACATCTCATATAACACAAAAAACATAAAACAACTACACATAAAACAAACAAACAATGCTATGTATTATTGCAAGGTGTGACCCAATCAAGAACCAATAACATCCTCCCCGGCACTCAGAGCCAATGACAAGTATGATCCTAAAGTTCAACGTCTGAATAACCATAGATTGCCAAATAGTGCACGTATACAATCATCGATTGACAGTTAAATGAAACAACCGTGATAAAAACTTACATCACGATAAATATTAAAGACATAATAATCATTACCGCCATTAAATTCACCTGATCACACATGATCATCATCAGGATCCCATATTACTTATATAATCACCACTAGTCATCATCAAAAGCAGCATCACCGGCATCACGATCTACATCATAATCGTCATGAGCATCAGCATCACCGTAACCGTTATTACCATTTACATTATAATCATAAACAGCATCGGTATCACCGTCATCATTATCAGCAGAAGCAGCAGTAGCACCGTCATTTACATCATCATTACTTTAGTTACAGGGGTATGGATATGTATTTTATTTTATCTTGCCTCTTTGTCAAGCAAAGTTTCTTCTGCTTCTAATCTTAATTGTTATATATCTTATAATGAACAATGTTGTAAATTTGGACAATAGTATCAAAATTCCTATTTCTAAATGCATAGTTCCCATAATGCGCTGTCACATATATAGGATTATTCGGAATTCGTGGACCGCGATTAAGAATCTGCATACAACGCTTGACTTTACTTGACTTGCAACTATTTGAATGAGGCCTGGCTACGGCTCATTTTCCCATTCATGTCTTGAATGTTCTATGCCAAAATGTGGTCTAATGAGGGCCCTACCGGGTACTTAATTTTTGTACCCATTTAAAGATAGAAATATATTAATTTAAAATATATCGTTTTGTAAATTGATATTATGTTTCTCCATGCGCGTGGGTAGGGTTCATGCTATCATAAAGTTCTACTCTAATTGAATCCCTAATTTTAAGACATGAGCGGACACCCCAACTAATTAAGCTAATTGGCAGTTTTATGACACCTTGTTTGTCTAGTGGACAGGAAGTGTGACCGTGTTTTGGCGTCTTTTCCACTTCGCAAGAACACATGCATCCTCTATGCAGCTGTGTTTGAAAATGTCACCTTATGGCAGTCGCGTGGTTTATGACCTTCACCTTTTAAAGAGCAATATGCATTGATTTACGCGAGGACAACAAAAAGGACAAAACACTAAGGTGCACGATATCTTTTTTGGCTCATAAAAGGACCTAACGCTATATTTAGTAGTACCCACAATGGTGCACCCTTTCCCCACCCACTTTTTTTTAGTTTAAGAAGAGGAAACGTGGATGTGGGGATTGGGGATTTCTTATAGTAAATACTATATTAATTGTCGTGTTTTTTTGTAAATAATGTTATCAAGAGAAGACACATCAAGGAACACAGTCTAATGTATATTTTCATCTCGTGTTTATTGCAAATGTATTATTTCAATGGCTCGCCTATTCTTTTGTAGTTAATCCATACCTTAAATATAAATAATACCTTTATAAAAGTGTTTATGATCATTAAAAGGACTAAAAAGTTTTTGTAAGGACATTTATATAAGTAAAAACATGCGCAGTCTGAAAAATTACTACATAGTACAGTTTCCTCCCTCCACTATCATTCCTTTAGAACTTATATTTATGCCGCGAAGGTAAATCGTCAATAACGTTGCATATTTTTTCATAGCACACGCCGTTCACGCGTACTTACCTTTTTTAATCCCCATACAGTACCCAGCGTTCACACCCTCTCTCTCTTCTAAATGGCAGCTTGAAGACAATTATCGATCGATATCATGTTGCACAGTACTGAGAGAAATAATAGGTCGGTCAATTTGAAACAAAAAAAAATCTTTTCGGCGACTTCAAATGATAGTGACCGGCGATTGTTTCCCAGAATATTCTTTGATGTTGCAGTGTTAGCCAGAGAGCCCTCCTCTCCAGAAAGGAATTACATCGCATCTAATGATTTATTTGTTCACCGCATTTATTTGTTACAACCTTGGAGAAATTAAAATCACATTGATATAATTAGCGACTTCATGTTATAAGTGCGTGAACAATATTGTTAACAGCCGTTAATTGGCGCTAATATGTGCAAACCGAAAACAACAACACACACTTGTTTCTAAGAAAGTTGTTTATTCTATGAGACTTTATGTATGTGTCTGTTTTCGACAAAACAACATGTTCATGTTTATATGAGATAATCATTTTAACCATGAAATGTGACTGTAGTGAGTAATACTTATCTAAAATTATTGGATATTACACGTTACTATCAGCGAGACGTTAAATCTAAAGTCCGCCATATAACAAATATCGGAAAGGGGCAAACATTCGCCTTTTTATTTTGGCAGTGGGGATGGGGGTAAACGCTGGGCCTTTTTATTTGAAGGACCTTTTTATTTGAAGAGGAGAGGGGGTGGCAAACGTCCGGTCTGCACTTATAGGGGCGGGGGGGCAAACGTCCGGGGGCAAGTTTTAAAAAAATTGTGTGTGATATCGTCTTATTTTAAGGTCGGATCACCATTACGCTTTTTTTTTTTGCGGATTAACACGTCACAGAGAAGTTAACTTTTTAGGATACTGGGTGTGTGTGGACCATATTTGAAAGTTATTTCTTGTTTGTTTATTCCGGGATATGACGTCTGGCGAAGACAAGTAGGTAGGCATCTTCTCAATACTGCACTCCCTGAATTTTGAGGATTATTTGCAGGTGCTGGTTGTTAAGGGTATTTTTTGTCTGCAATTTCCCTCCGGGTGACTGACACTGAATATCCTCGTCGCAAACAATCTACTGCCGATTCCTTTATATGTGATGGAAGACTTTTGCCTCTCCCTGGAATGTTTACTTCTTTCGTCATTTTGCAAACACACCGGAAGTACTTTACCTTTAGAAATTTATTAAACGAAATTTTTAGTCAAAATCGGAACGGAGCGAAACGGAACGCTTGAAACGGTAGAAACGGAAGAAACGATAGAAACGCTGGAAGCGTTTGAAATGCAGCGCTGGAAGCGAATAAAACGAAACGGAAACGCAACGGAAGCGGAATGGAAACGGAGCGGCAAACGCTTCCAACTGAAATGGAAACGAAACGGAGTGGAAACGGGAAAATTGTCAATTTCGTGATTTTCAGTACTGTATGCTAGCCAGATATGGATACATTTTGTCGATACGCATTGCACATAATACACAGCACGATATAAAGCAGATATTGATTTATTAAGTGGGCAAACATAATAGAAAAGTGGCTCAATTTAGAAATAGAGGTTGATGTAACAAACAGGCTGCTGTAAATGTAACAAACAGGCGGCTGTGGTTCAGTCGAATAGATCACAATGTTTGTAAAACATGTGAATGTATATGCAGTAGTGTGTCGTATACAAAAATCTGTATCAAAATGTAAACGTCTAAATAATAAGAAGGTAGAGATTTGATTTAATTGAATATGCAATTTTTGTTGTTGATTATTATAATGTTATACTAAATTCATCAAAACTATCGGTTCAGTCTATTAACTGTGAAAAGATTTGAAACTACGAGCCCTTTTATTAAATGGCATTCATATTCGCATAATATATTGAAGTTCTTCAGGCTACCTAATGTCTTAAAAACTTCTGGATGTAGTCATGTTTGAATATAAATGTAGGTGTTCGGCACGGTCTAACAACAAGCAATGGTATTAGTTATTATATAGTAATTTTAAATACAATTTAACTATTGAGCTGGTTTATGTAATCCATTTAGAACATATTGTTAAATTAAAACTCAATTCTCGATACTTTCTTAGAAAATAATGCGCGCTTATCGCAATATGCCAGTTGGTGTTTCAGCGTGATTTTATTTATGGAAAATCGTGAAGTCAGATTTAAAATAAACTCAATTTTCAAATCCCAGCCGTTGCATTATTTGCGTTGACACGGTCGTCATTTGTTAATTTATTGCAACATAAAAACCTGTTTTAACAAGATAACACGTATTTATCATTTTTATTGACTCCTTTAATGAGACGAATATTGGAATATTTGACAAGAAAAAAAGAGAAATCCGGGATGCCGAGTGGTAAAGCAACCAACTTCTAACTGCTCTGACTTTTTGGCCTTTCAAAGCGTTCTTCAAGTTTCGATTGGACAACAGTTTCGATAGTTCTTCCTACTTATTCTACTCAGCTGCTTTTGATTAAACAGTTGTTGTTATACAGGTATTTATCTTGTCTCAAAAAGTGTGTAATGTTCTTTCGGAAACAGGAAACAATATTTATATCCAGAGCGATTAATGTGATAAAATTGTTACGGATATATTTTTCAATTATAAAAGAATACTAACCATGTCATTGCTGGACAAAGAATACATATTGTATGTAAGATGTCAGCTATTAATATAAATTAACATTTCGAACGCAATGTAAACGACCTTTTACATAATTTTCGGTTGTGTTATCATATTTCTGATATTTCAGAAGCGATGTTTCGAAACGAATTACTGCCTTACTGTTTTTTGAATCAAAATTTCAATAAAATCTCAGTAATTAGCACAGAGAAATAAATAGTTTAAACAATCTTTTATTTGAGTTTTAAACATTTATTAACAAACAATGAACTAGTACTTTTTGACCATTGATAGCTTCAATTATCCTTATTAAAGGCTAAAAGTTTCCTATTGATAATTATAGAACTGAAAATAAATTACAAGGTCGAAAACAAATATCAAACTATCGTGGAAGGTGAGTGGTGACGTTAACAATGATGTTTAAAGAAATAATTCTAATTGTGAGCCTTTTAAGACAGTAACGTTATGAATCAATTATAACTGTTTGTTTAAAGACCTTTTGGAATTTATCTGCAGGTATTCTGATTTTATCCAAGGACAACAGTTAAACATTTAATAAATAGTAATTGTTGTTTTAAGTGTAGCCTAGGGGGTTTTGAATGGCAAACGAAATCGTTTAAATTTTAATAATTGTGCAAAATCTCATAGAATTGAAAATACTGTTGGTTCGTGTATAAATCAAACGTGCGATACAGCAATATCATAAAGACTTGCCTCAATTGATAAACATATACTTTTTCTGTATTCGTGTAGTCTACTTAATAAGTTTTAAGGGTTAATCTATATAATTATTCATTTTCAGTCTCAAATGCCGATTTATATAACATAAAGAGTAATAACAGAACTCTTTTAAGTAAAGCGTTGTAAATTTCACAAGAAAATTATATATAATGTATATTTTAGCAGCGTTTTTCTTCGCACACATTCCGAAATTTATATGCCTCTGTATAATGACTTAAAATATTCTGGAAATATTGGTTTTTACTATGCTGGTAATAAATTATACGTGTTCAGAAACTGTAGATAGCATCTTAAAATCTTAATAAAACTTAACGACAAACAACAACAGCAGCAACTTAAAACGTCTTAACAATTTTACAATAATATCAATGAAACGAACTGATTTCCCATGAATGTCAAATGGTAAAATCTCAATATGAACAACAGATTTAGAAGGATCATTAGAATTATGTGACTGTCCCACTGTGACATTAAAATGTCGAATCTGAAGTTTAATGCTTCTTTTCGTCTTGATGAAATGATGACTTGTGCCTCATTGTTTGAAAATCGATCAATAAAGAAAGAACTGGACGAATTTGCTTAAATGCCGCCATGTGACACTGACCTTTTTTTATAGCGATCTACTTGTTTCACGCGGCACACAATCCTGATGTTCTTATCACTTGTGTTACTAAATTTGAAGATGCATTGATTTGAATGATGAATTATTTGTTAAAACAGGACCTGCAAATATTTGTAAAAGGGTAATTCTGATAATAAATAATGTAAATGTTAGTCCGAGGTATAAGATTGTCAAGGTTCATGTATGCAATAATTTTCTTTTGTTGAATGCTCTGTTTACAACATTCCAATTTTACATATTTCCCCGGGCGGTGACTTTGATGCCCTGCATCATCTTTTTCTTGTAATTAGATTTCCATGAGTAACGCCGCATTTTGGGGTATTTAGAGACAAAATATCCATTCTTGTTGTCAGCATGAAAAAAACACTTTTATGCTTCAATTGATCCGAACTACTTTGCCCTCGGTGGCGGGAAAGCACATCTGCATTAATTTGCATTTTTCTTCGGCGGCGCCCGTGGCGTAGTGGTAGAGTCGCCGATTTGTAACTCCTCTGACTGCTTAGCATCTCACCGCGTCGGTTCGAGTCCCGTTTGGGACGAAGGACTTTATGTGAGAAGGTCTTCCAGTTGACCTGCAGTGCGCCGGTGGTTCTACCCAGAAATGTATCTGGGGTCTTCCTCCACCAAAAATCTGGACGAAGCTTTACTGATCATAAATGGTTGCTGCAATGTATTTACAAAACAAACAAAACAAACATTTTTTTCCTCCAACGCCAATAAGTCAAGGATCCATTGTGTTCTGGCATCTGTCCGAAGGTATACATGTAAATGTCAGCCAGTCGTTTAATGTCAAGGCTGATATGCAATGACGGTCACAGTACCACTCTGACATATTCAGATATTTGTAGATTCGCCATTTCATTGACATTATGAAATGCAGTGACTAATATAATTGAATGCAATAACAAATAAAACAATTAATGTATGACAAAAATTACAAAATATTTTAACCTAAAATTAATGACCAACAAAAATTTCTAATCTGCCTAAATAATAAAGAATATAATAGACATTTCATAGACAATGACAAAATTCCGTCTTTGTAAAAGACACTCTTTCATGACCTTTTTGTGTACTTAAATATATCTTCGTTTATAACAATGTATATCCTTTAAGTGGCGTTTATTTGTCAATTATACCAACGCTTTGTCTGTTTATTATCGTCTATATGGACATAACTCTATACATTTAAGGATTCAGTGGCTCTTTTTAATCTATTTACTTGTCTTCCTAAGACGTTAATGGCAGAAAAATGTATATGGATTTTGTTTATGAATGCTTACAGGCAATCGATACAAGGCAAAACGAAGGACAAAAATATGTCTATTGAACCAGATGGAAATCAAATTTCCAAAAAAAACAACATTTCTTTTTATAATTTCCTGTAAAGGCACTCACACTTGTCTGCTATAATAGAATGAATTGCTTCAAAATTAATAGCAAATATATCAAAATATCAAATATATGAATCATCACTTGTAACAAAAAATATATGAAAAATTGAAAAAAAACAAAATATTTTAATCGTTTAACAGATTACTTAATTATCCATAGTATGGCAAAAACAAATGAAATGTCAAGTAAAGCCATTAAGGTCTTTTAAGATAATTTGATAGATCAAAGGGCTTAACACTTATCTTCAAAGTACAATTCACATTTGTAGACAAGTGATCTTAAAATCAGCCGATTATGTTTAAAGCTTTTATAACTACAGGCACGTAAACCGTGATATGGAAAACGCGTTTTATCAACGTAATGCATACCACCTTATCATAAAATACATGTACATGTATATAACTAAAAGTATTTATAAAAACAAGAATGTTGACAACAACCATTACGATTTACAAAGTTCCCGCATTTAGGCTCGGGTTATTTTGCCTTTGTGTTCAAATAGTAAAGTTGACATTTGACAGAGAAAGTTGTCAGAGGCGGTTTCTATTTATATTGGTTATTATTTATATTGGTTTATTAGATGATGTAGAAATGAGATTAAACGTCTTGAAATACTTCTTTACCTCATGTTTAAATTAAGACCAAACTGATTACTCTTATTGAGAAAACATTTGCTCGAGAGCAACGTCTATATAATGCATGTCATGAAAGTTTTTACCAACACTTTTTTAGAAAAGATTACTATGTGGACTTGCACGGGTGTTTGTGAAGCTCTACGTTTTCTATTAGACAATATTTACATAAAATGCGGTGGCACTTTATTTAGACAAGTAATTGGTATCCTTATGGAAACCAACTGTGCACCATTAATTGCAAATTTGTTTTTATACTGCTTTGAACGTGATTTCATGTTAACTTTATCCCCTTCAAACCAAAGCCACCCTATAGAGGGTTTCAATGTAACGTCACGTTATCTTGACGATATTCTAACTATAGATAATCCTTTTTTTTCTCAAATAATCCATCTGATTTACCCTCTAGAACTTACCCTAAATAAAGCCAATAATTGACATTTAAATGCGGCATTTCTAGACATTGAGATCAATATTTCCAATGACAACGTCTCTACTAAATCTATGACAAGAAATGATTTTAACTTTAGTATTGTGAATTATTCATACCTTGATGGCGATTCACCTCGTGCTACCTCCTATGGTATTTACATATCACAACTTACAAGGTTTGCACGAGTTTGTACTAAAGTAGAAGATTTCAATGCTAGAAACCGGTTTATTTCTTCTAAACTGTTACAGAAATGCTTTCGTTTTCATAAATTAAGAAAGGCGTTTTCAAAATTCTTTCACTGCAATGGTTTTATTGCTTCTAAGTATAATAGCAGTATGAAAACACTTATGCAGAAAGCCATCCTGCATTTTATGGAAATGTTTTATACAAGTTAAAGAAGATAATGGGTCTCAATAACTTTTCTGACCACTTTACAAAACTTATCAGAAAATTTATTGCAGATGGTTACAACCCGGGAATCCTTTGATGTACTGCATTGCTTGTAATTGACCCTTTTACAGTCAAACACTTGCATTGCTTTTAAATTACACGATGACCGGACAGTTCGTTGAGACTTTATGAAAACAGTGACTTAAAGCCATAATTGGACAGTCACTGTTGGATTTCTTGTCTCTTCATCTCTCCAGTCGTGCCCTTTATAGGTGGGACAATTTAAGCAGTCTCCATACCCTTTGCGTGAGATTGCACAGTAGGTATAACATCGGGATTTTTAGTACGTTTACTACATATAATATGTTAACTGCAGATAAATCCTCGGCTTTTAATGATGTTTTTCAAAACGTATTAACCCTAAACAATACTACGTTTTATTTTGTTGATTTTGGTTGTCTTCTAAAGTTCTATGTTTTCCTTCGTATTTTTTACTTTTCACTTTTGACACTTTTGGCATATGACGTCATGGTATTGTAAATTGTTCTTATAATATATCAGCGCTTGTACTGCTTTATTTTATTTGAAACTACTCTCTCATTTGGAATGTTTAGGTTGCCGAGGCTTTAATCAACTGTACATACTGTACATATGTTGTTAGTTAATTTTATAACTAGTTATTATGTATGTACATAAGTTCATTTTATCTGTTTTAACTCCCGATGCAGGTGCTTACTGTTCGTTGTTTCACTTTGACGGGATATTTCTTTACACTGTTTGTTTGATAGAAAAACCTTCAGGAAGTGCGAGGTTGGAGCGCTCCACAAACCAGGTTTAAGCACCCCAGTTGGCCCTTTTTACCGACTGACCGTTCCAAGGCGGTAACTGATGGTTTTTCTTTTTGTGTGTTATGTCTCGTCTCTGTGTTTTTGTCACATTTACATTTACCTTTGTCTACAGGTAGATAAAATTTAAATATCTGTGGAAATTTTAATAGGACATTTTCTTATTTATCTATTGAAATCTCGATTCATAACATAAATAAAAAAGCAAACATGATATTTACTCATTATCCAAGATTATACACATGACGTCAAAGTTATTATCTTTCTCTTTATCATAATTCCTTTGTCATCCATGTATATCCAAATATGCATAATATATTAGTGCACGGTACCCGTATAAAAGTAAATGAAATGAACACTGCATAAAAAACTCTTTACTTTCGGTAAATTAAAACTAGCATCACCATTGTGGTGAACCTGTTTAATATTTACCTATCTCGCTTTGTCTGCCTTGGTCTGCAGGTAGATAAAATTTAAATATCTGTGAAAATTTTGATAGGACCTTTTCTTATTTACCTATTGGTATGTTCAAATAATTAATGACTTGCAGACAAGTTCCAAAAGCAGCTCCTATGTGGCAGCAGCGTCATGGTAAGAATATGAATTGGCATATTCTCTTTGGGAAATCGAATCGGCTGTATTTGTCATAAACTGTAATAGGTTTGTTTATCTTTATGATATGTATCAGATGTATGTTTCCAGTGCTACAGCGCATGATTTTGGAACTGGTTTTTGGTGATTTTAAAGGTGCCTCTCTTCTAAAACCAAGGTTCAATCACAAGAAATATCTTGAAATGCGTGTAGATTTATTATTAAACTAGATTTATGTGGTATAAATAAACAGTTACAGCTAGTAAATTTTAAAATACAACCGCACATTCCGTTTTATATGTGAACAAGCGAGTTGCCTCTTGTAAAAATATGTTGATAATGCATTTCCTCATAAGAGACACACTACTAGTATAATTTCTTTTCACGTAAAATATTATCGGCGAAGCTGCTAATGTCAGCCCTTGCATGCAATTTTGTCAAGATATTACCTCATTTTAAACATGGTTCTGCTTATTTACAGACATACTGGCGATCTTGAAAATAGATCGTTGCTATGTTTTTTTAAATATAAGTATGAAAATATGAAAATGTCTTTTGGGAATCACGGTTTATATTAAAAAACTGAACTTCAACTATATAGAGGCACGTAAGTACATATATACATACGCAAGTTAATGTAAAATGATGAACAAACACGCACACACAAACGCACGCACGCGCGCGCACACACACAATCACACACACACACACACGTGCGCATGCGCACACACATAGACTAAACCTTACTCACATAAAGAAATTCCAACATTAACCAACTTGTCATGTCAGTTCCCAAAAGGACCTACTTGGTAATGTTGTGCATTCTTAAAATGAGATTTATTGCTGTTTTGTATTTCGTTGACATTTTTTCCTTATGCAATCGTTGCAGGATAATATCAAAATTTAGATATCCAAGTCGGATGACTATTTTGTATCATTATATGAAGCCCTATTGATCATATGGGACACATCTGGCTTTAAATCCAGCTTGTATAAAGAAGCAAATTACCTTAAAAATAAGGTACAAAGATACGCGTTTCTGGAAAGATATATTTAAAAAATATTATTTTATTGAATTACAAATAAATAATTACCTCAAAGCCGACGCCTGATTATATCCATTGATGCAGATGCAATTCATAAAAACGCACTCTGCATCAAATCAATACACTTATTTCTCTAAAAGCTCCGTGAACTGTAATTCGTCAATTGAACCAATTCAGACAAAACTTGTTGCTACCAACAAATCAGCTAAATTGAGTTACAACACTTGGTACCAACAGAAGACGCATGCTAAATGATAGCTTCAATGTTAATTTAAGTTTTTCGAACAAATCACCTATCTTTCGACATACAATTGCATAAAAAGGTAATGCAATGCCCATTATGTTCCAAAAGTTCAAAATATCAAGTATGTTAGCTGGTGGTAGGAAACTAAGGTAAAATTAAAGGTATAACCGTAATTTTGCTCTCGGGTGAAATGTTACATATGTGTACGAGTCGGTAATAGCCGGAAATGAAAAGTCGAAATGAAATATAAAACTTACTTTCTGAAACAGTTCTGTATTTTTCTTTCACAAGGAACGAAAAAAATGAATAAACTATAATTAAATGGTCAAATAGCAATATTGCGATTGAAACAAATTAACAACAACAACGACACTTTATCAAACCTTATTAAACTTGTACCAATTTTAATTGCCTGCTACTAATTATTCGTTTTTATATGTTTCAATTACTATTTGTGTAATTTCAAACTGCTGTTAAACCCACCGAGTCCTGGCTCATTTTGATAAACATTAGCAGGACATTGACATATAGAAGATGTGATTTCTTAATTTTGCCTCTAGAATGATCTTTTTGCACAGAAACATTACATAAAGGGCCCCTACTTGTAGATTAGAAACAAAATTGAGTACCACTGCTGAGCCGAGCGATACAAATGCGTGTGTGAATAAAAGCATTCCTATATGTAGTTAAAATACATGTTTAGAAACTTGACCTGTGGGTACTCATTTAGAAATATTCCGAATAGTTAAGAAGAGTAAGGTATCTAGAGGCACTTGAAAAAGAAATATAGAACACGACAAAACATAAGCAACGTTAAATATTTCAACTGTGTAGCAATTAACTATTTAGTGTTATGCCACTAAATATTATGTATTGTGAACATGTTTTACAGAGTTGGAATACAAGAATGGATATTGAATTAAATCTTAAATGGAACTAAAATCTGATCACAATAAAATGTGTTATTTTTTCTATTATTGGAAAAATAAAAAAAAATTGATTTAAACAGTATATGTCACATTTCTCTTTTATTAGTTGTGTTTGCAAATTGACATCATTAATTCAGGAACAAAAAATAAAATATAGGTAAAAAATGTTTATACTTTAAATATAACAATAGTTTAGAAAATTGTCTCGTCTTAGACTTTCTCTGTATGGCTCCAATATAGCACTATAACCGGAATGAGGATGTTTCTGAAATGTTACTGGCAATGAATAATGTTCGCTCCTGTGATTCGAGATGTGTAATATTTTGACTAATGCGTTGACATTGTCAGACAAAAATAATAGCACATGAGCATTTGCCTCATAACTGATCTGGAAACCGTGTTGCATGTTTGTCGCATTCGCTAGACAACGGGTGTTCCAGAGCATCCCAGATTGACTGATCAATCCAGGGCTAAGCTTAAAAAAAGCACAGTCTAATTAAAATTGTCAATCAAAGACTACTTTGATGAATTCGGATTCACGTATTGAATATAAATCGGCGTACAATATTTTAAGCGATATCCTTATTTCTATTTAATGTTTCTGCACGACCGAAAAAGACTCATATTTTAACTTTTTTGTCAAACGTTTTACAATGAATTAAAGGTAGTATCCGACAATTTGCTAATCTCATTTGCATGTAACAACAATTATTTGCAGTTTTGAGGTAATTTGGTTTACTTTCTGCATAAACGCATAGTTTTGTCAAGCAAAGACGATTTTGAGTACACAATGGGAGAAAATCACTTTTAAAAATCGTTCTTTCCATATCTATAATTAAGCACAATGGTGAACTCTGCTAAAATAGATATCGACGTCAGAGAACTGGATGACAATGTTACGTAATATAAAAAATAAGACATAGTTTTCTTAGTTTAAAAATAGCTATCGCTGTTGCTTGACCCAGACAGGTAATACCAATTCCGAGTACGGATTTATATTTCACTGTTCGCATTGATCTAGATTTTCAATGTAAAGCAGACACTTAGACGTAAAAATGACGGTTTTGGCTATTTGGGAAAACTCGTTGGTCCAAACTGTCGGATACTATCTTTAACTGGCAACATGTACAATTAAAGTGTACACAGTTTTCAAATTTAAATTACTTTTAAAAGCTTCATTAAGAACAGATTGGCACAATACAAATTTATACCTAAGTTACTTTAGAATGTCAAACAGGTGTTAATAAAAAGACTTTAAAAGGCAAATGATATGGCCACAAATGCGTATGTGAAAAGATATGAACACAACTTCAGAGATATTAATATTTATTTTAAAGGAAACTCGCGTGACATTTAGACAATGAGTGTAGCTTTTTCATAAACTTCGAACAGGCTTCCTGCCTTTGTGGCATCAAACAGGACGCTATTTACACCCCTTTTCTTTGCAATGTCAGTTCACACGAACAATATAAAATTTTCTTCGCTTTGTTTTTGAAAAGAGGACATCGACTTGCAGAGAAACATAACCCATAAAATACTTTTTTGATTCATGTTTCAGGAATATGTACTCATAATTAAAAAGCACGATAGCCTAAACTTGAACAAAGGTTTATCCATTAAACATGAAATGATCTTACAAGGGCCAATCATTGATCAAAGAGGAACTAAAACAAGGCATTACTCATTGAGCATGAAATGATCTTACTATGATTAATCATTGATCAAAGAGGAACTAAAACAAGGCATTACTCATTGAGCATGAAATGATCTTACTATGATTAATCATTGATCAAAGTGGAACTTAAACAAGGCGTCATTTATTAAGCATGAAATAATCTTACTATGATTAATCATTGATTGGAAGTGGACGTAAATGAGAGGCCGTGAGTAGATTGAGAAATACGACGATGTGTATTACTTTATTACTTTGATTATGTTCATGCTTGTATTTTGTTAATAATTTCATATTATCTTGAAAGCTTTTGTTAGTCTTTGTCATCTTTTCGCTGTATTTGTTACAAATAGTTGCTAAAAGCATTGTTACGTATTGTTAATGCAATAAATATATGAGTATTAGTGTGAACATATGGTATGCCAGTAATATAGCATAAACACCGACACGATGTTAAGACCTTTTACAACTTTATAGCACATGTAATTTAAAATTATTATGCTTGTCATCCGTCTAAAGTAGACGATAGATTATTTCGTTGACGACATCTCACGGAAATATCTACAATATGTAGTTTACTAGCGTTACATTTAATTGAATGAAGTCGGCGAAGTTTAATAGTTCTAATTCTATTTTTAGTTTGACACTTTATAACAATAAAGCAATATGACTCAATTAAGCAATTCGCTGATTGCAAATAATGTGTGATAATTTACAATGTGATTTTTCCTTTATTTCAAATTACCAAATTCTTTTACCCGTTTTTTTTATCGCTGTTGGAGTATCTAGCAGCTATATAATCATCAACAGAAAGAAGTTTCCGTAGATGCAATTACGCTTTTTCTGTTTAGATGAAAGACAAACAAAATACTTTAGTGAACATTCTTAGTTGAAACGTAGTTATGAATTTCATAAAAAATATAATGTTGTTAACCACAATTTAATTAGGTCTGTTTATTTGTTATGGTTGAATCTTTTATAATTAAAGCGTTATCAATATCTTTCTTACATATACAGCTCATGGCTCCTTAGTTGATGTTAAAAACCTTAAAAATTGATTTCTTACACTGTGTCAGTACTGTTGATGTAGGGAAGAATAGCAAAACCTCATTTTTCACATTAGCCATGTATCAATATGACAAAGGTTGTGAATATAGTAAGTCAACATTGGATTGTTTCGTTAATGATAAGGTTATGTCTAAGAGTATGTTGAAAAAAGTCATTTAGTGGCCTGTGCTTGCAGCATCTACAGCTAGCAATAAAACGCAATCAGTTAGAAGGTCTCATTTTCAAAGATAAATCTGCTGGAAACCAAGAGTTACATTCCAATAACGAAAAACTGAAAGTGTCTTAAAATATGTCAAAGGATAAGCTTATTAGCTGTATGCTGTATTAACAAGAACTGTTACGGGATATCACGCTCAACTATTCAAATGTTCGATCGCATGATGTAGACTGTATGATACTTAATAGCACGTACAACCTTAACCGGCATGTATATGCACCATTTTATAAGAACCAGCGCCATATTTCTCACAAAATCCAACCTTTACATATAAAACTTGCTTATAGCAGAAGGTATTCTCCATAGGAACACGCGCAGTTTCACTCTTATTTTTGCATAGAATGTTGAGGTTTAAAACATTTAAAGTATAGCATGCACAACTTTCACCAGCACATTACCTGTGACATCGACACTTCAATGAGTGGAATAGCTCCAACTTTTTAGAATAGTCGAACCCGATATTATTGTAGTGCTGCGACAATGTACATGTAACCCCAATTTTATTGGTTATATATAGCATGTTGTATTGCTAATGACCTTTGTAATAAGTTTGGAGCACTTTATTAACATTTTCTCTTAATACAAAGAAAACATAGTTTTGCAACATATAAATGTTTGTTTTTCTTAAAATTCTATATTGAAGTGTAAAAAGTTGTGTGTTACCATATTGTTTTGGTGTAACAATAACGTTCGTTATAATTTATTTCTAACATGTATCCACCTTTTGAACCGATTTTACATTAAAAACATATTTTAACAAAATGCACACATCAAGCATCTCTGTAAATCAAAAATTTGTAAAAATCATAAAACTACATTTTTACCTAAAAGGGGATGTAATTGTTTTTATTTATCCCCCCAAATTATCAATTCGTGATATATTAATTTCAGTTTTATAGAATATATTTATATCTATTATTGCAGATACTTTTTAAAAAATTTCTCCGAATCCTCCAAAAAGTCGTTTAGTTATTTCGAGAACTGGGTAACAAAATGATGAGATAGACGAAGAGTTTTCCGTTTTACAAACTTCCAGACCAAAGGTCTATGCTACTTCGGTAATGAACCTTCAATGAAATGTAAGTGTGCACAGCAGAGTCGTACTAAAAAGTTTAATGTCCCCAAACAAATTGTCAAAGTCTACTTTAAGCAAGAACGGTACATAGGTATCAGTATTTGTTATTCATATAATAGTTGTAATAATTTGTGTTTGTTATGATTGATTTCATTAATAATACATAATTATGCATATGAGTATAGTATAATTTGACAAGTATAAATCGTTTTACACCACAATGCAATATTAAAAAAAACATCGCTCCAGATTTAATAAACCGTAAAATGATTCTAAAATTATTTGTTATCAATTGAATATATCTGTAAAATATTGCATGATTTTTGCATTTGGTTCACGCATTCTAAAAATATAACTTTCATCAACTGTACACAGTGTATTATTTTCGCTTTCTGTATAATTGCCATGTCTGAATATTTGCTTAATAACCATACAGTTGGTACTACAGTGTTTAATATTGTAATGTTGATTAAAAAGAAGAGTTTAACCTTTAGTTACCTAATAATATGTTTAAAGTGGTATAAAAACACATGCAATCTGGCAGCAATTATTACTCATTAAGCATAAAAGAGATCTGATCGATTTGGAATCTTAAATCATACACATATAATTGGGTGATAAATTACAACAATTATCACCAGTTGTTACAGGTTAATATCTTACTCTTTGTTGAACAAGAGGAATTCCCCCTGAAACAATTAAAATTCGTGTGAAAGATTGATTTGCAATAGCTCTTCAGGGTATAAAATGTTAACAGCCGTAACTAATTAAAACTTGTTTAGAATGGGTCATTTTGTCTATTTCTAAATTAGTGAAATTACTTCCGGATAATATTAACAAAATATTTAAGATATAGTTTCCTTAAATTATCGGAAGATAAATAACAACAGGGAAAACGCTCTATTTTAAATATTTCACCAACTTGATGAGTGCAGTTTCGAAATGTGTAATTGTAATAAAAACTTTCTTTATGTTTACTGTCTGAATAACTCGTGTATTGCCAGTAATAATATGGTTATTGGTCATGTCACTTGAATCGTTTCAAAAGACATCATGGCGGCTTAAATTGTGTAATATAGGACATTGTGTGTTATTGATTGGTTTGTTTTAACAAATGATTAAGAATTAGGACTGAAGTAATTTTGAATTTGATCGACCATTTCAGTCATCAAACATCTTTTGGTGTCCATCGATTTTTTTTTTTTAATCAAAGTTTCAAAGTTTATTAGCAACTCGACATATACATGTCTTTGGCCATTTACAATAAATATTAAATATGGCTAAGACGTCATAAAGTCAATGTGCGAACAAAATTAACAAATGTGGATTTATAACATGAACAATGTTAAAACAGTTTCTACCAATAATATACATAAATATTGATTGACCGACAGTTATATAACTCCTATGGCATTACTTCGGATAACATTTGCCTCCAAGATGTAATTCGATAAGGTAATACATATTTTTGGATTTGACATGATTGCAATAAATTTTTGGACATTAGGAAAACTTCTAAGTGCTGGGAAATACTTAGTTCTAATGCACGAGTAAGATGGGCAACACATAATAAAATGATACTCCGTTTCTATCGAGTTCATATTACAAACTGTGCAGAGTCTGTTTTCTCTTGGAATATTGTTATATCTGCCTGTTTCAATGTTAAGATCATGCGAGCTCAAACGGAAACGAGTTAAACAACTTCTAAGTTTAAAAGAATGTATTTTTGTAAGATATTCTTCAAAGCCGAAATTTGTTTTAAATTTGGAATAGTAGTAGAGTTTAGGACTGTTATTAATTTGGTAACTCCAATCTTGTTTATACTGGTCATAAAGTACCTGTTTAATTGTAAACAATGTTTTAAAATCACCGTTAAAATTTATTCTCATGTAGGTACATCCTAAGTGGTCTAAATTTATTCTTTTAGACCAACATTTAGAGTTGATGCTATTGGACTGATATACATAGTTGCTAAACATAATGGAATTTTGATTACACATTAATTTCACCCAATACTTTAGAGCTCTTTCTTTACAAATAATTGACAATGGAATACGACCCAATTCACCGAAAATTGATGCATTACATGTCTGGGACTTAACCCCTAGTATATATTTGCAAAACTTTAAATGAAGTTTATCAACATCTTTAATGTTGTAGACTCCCCATACCTCTGATCCATACAGTAGAATAGGTACAATCATTCGATCAAAAAGATAAATCTTCGTCTTAATATCAACGCTAATTTTATCAAAGACAGATAATAAATTGTAATACGCCCTTAAGGCACTCTCATGCAAGTACTTGACTGCATGTGCGAGATTACCATTGTAGGTAAATTTAACACCAAGGTAAATAAATTCTTCTACATACTCAATGCGTTGGTTATTTATTTTAAAATCATGCTGTTTTTTACTTTTTGCTTTTTCAAAAACACATATTTTTGTTTTATTAACATTTATTTTAAGTCCCCATTTAAAAGAAAATTCGTAAATACAATCTAATTGTTTCTGAAGGCTATTAAAGTCGGTAGTAAATATTACGATGTCGTCTGCAAATAGTATCAGATAGTAGTTTAAAAGTCTCAGGTCGTCAGATGTCATAGTATCTAAATGTATACTAGTAACAACATCATTGATAAAAAGCAAAAATAATATAGGCGAGAGAGGTTCTCCTTGCTTCAAACCAAGTGTTACATCAAAAAATTGAGACTTACCCATAGTTTTAGACAATTTTACACAAGACTGAACTTTGTTGTACATAGCTTTTATAATTTGTAGAAGCTTTGGGCTAAGGCCCAAGTGCAGCAATTTTAAAAACATGAAGTGTCTATTTACAGTGTCAAACGCCCTCTCGTAGTCTACAAAAGCACACCACAGCTTACATTTTGCCGCTAAAACTTTTTGAATTATGGTGTGTAAAATAAAAATCGCATCCATAGTTGAACGCTTGTCTCTGAAGCCAAACTGGCCATCAGTAAACTTATATTCTATCTCACACCACGTGTTTAACCTATTTCGCAAACATAGAGAGAATATTTTTGAAATCGTATTTACAATAGTTATTCCTCGATAATTTGAAGCCACATTTTTGTCACCTTTTTTAAATATAGGAACAATAATAGGAATTTTCATCGAAGGTGTTGTAAACATATATAGAATTATTTGTATTTCGTATTTTGCTCTTTTCGTACACATTATGAATTTAAAGATTATGTCAGAGAAGCCATCGTTAATTAGGAAACTTTCAAAATTTATATATCTATCTCTTTCTAAAAAGGAAATTGCTTTACAACTAAATAGTTAGATATCAATTAGTCTAAAATAAGTATTCATCTTAACATACTTGGTAACTGTATTTTGAGCGCTCACTTCACACTTTTCTCTTTCTTGTACACATATCTCTATGATTGTTGACGCAATGTTATGATGTTGTGTCAATGAACTGTATCTCTATGCCTAATAAAAATTGGAAAAAGAGTGTAAGCCTGCCATAAGAAAAACAATGTTGGCCAGAAATTGCATACATCGCCCCACTATGATAATTAATCTGTTATTTCTCGCCTTTCCAGCTATTCATTTTAAATTGTAAACTGCATAATAAACTGTTTACCATTATTTTTTACACATCGATTGCATAGAAATGTCATAGTGTTAGTTAATTTTGCCATACAAGATGTATGGCTAACAACTGTAAGCCTAACACTATGTTATTTTGATATATAAATTATAGTCGATCTGACTGCTCTGAAAATATATCAAGACGATTTTAAACAAAATCTGCCTCTAATGCTTTGATAATTAAATTGTAAAATTTAACGAAATAAACGTGACTGTCTGAAATGACACAATCGCTAATGACTAATAGTCTGTTAAACTTAGACGTTAGATTAGTGGTGTATCAATGTACAAGCCCTACAGTCACAGTGAAGGCAGAACTATGTAAGACAAAGAAGAAAAGTGGCATTTGCATCATCAATCCATAGTAATAAAAGCATAACATACAAATATTAACACTATTCACCCATAGGGAAAATAACGACTAACGAAATTAATATAATATATGAATAACAGCGATGTATTTAAATGTATAGAAGTAACGTTTTCGGCGATTTCCGTATAACCACACATTGGCCTATGCACAAATTCTCACGAAAGGTCAGTCCAGATAAATATAAACGAGACTTGTACAACTTCCTGATATCATCATCGAAACAAGGAAAGTGTCGCTAAATCAACGACATATACACGCCGTGTTTGCAAAAAGTTTATTGCTTATTGACGGCTGTAACCACCGAAGATCATGTTGTCATAGTAAGCATAGTATAAAAAGAGCAAACAGGCGATCAATAAGACGAATGTGTCCTCACTTGCTGCTACCACTGCCCCACTCATTTGGAAACTTGAAGCGTATCTTTCTAGCTTGATAGAAAATTAACCTTTGCTAGGTTATGGCAGGTATTAATTGCAGTAAACTTTACATGATAATTTGTATGCCTTAAAAAGAGAAAAGTTTTACATTAAATAGTTTAATTTACATTAAGTTTAGAAGTAGAGTTTTGTAAAAGTCGTTTAGCTGCTTTTTAAAACCTTAGATTGCAAATACTTTACTTAGTATTGGAGATTTGTGCGGGTAATTCTTAAACCTGCTTTTCATGGGTTTTTACAAACGTTTAAACGGTGTCAAAAATTCCGAAAAAATCATATGCTTTATCAACAATTATAAGCAACTCAAAAAACATAAATGCATGAAATAATAACTGTGATTTATTTTATTGGTCTCTGAGTTCAATTAAAGAAAACCAGACAAAACTTGCTCAACAGTCGAAACGAGTATATAACATTGAACCAGACAGGCAGTCAAAAGATTGCAAACAAACCTTTGTTTTTCAAAGAACGTGCATACAAATATGTCGATTCTGTTTAAATCTTCAGTATTTTTTTAAAATTCAATATTATAATGATAATGACTTCAAATAGCCACAGTTCTGCTGATTTTGTTCATGTGCGTTTTGATAGTACTGTAGGATGAAGCGTATTATGTTAAGATAAATGTAATCATTATGATTATTAATATTTCAAAATACTACTTAACCCTAATTGACGTAATTGTCTTTTATAATGCATCTTTTACTAAACAATTGTGCGAAATCTTTTACATGGCTGAGACAGTGGGGCGACATTGTCAAAATAGGATCTGATAGAAGCAGATGTTTTTGAATTGTACCGGAAATTAATAAAGTTGATTACTGTAACTTTCATGTTGAGGTATGAGGATTTTGTCATTGTAAAGAATATTCAGAAATTCTAGATCAACTGTGCTGTTTGTACAGGTCTAAATAGAAGAGAAGACATGTTTATCCAGTTACAATTGTCTTTGATGTGATAATGAATAAATAAGATCTCTTTACTAATTATATGTTGGCTTATAATTTATGATTAAACAGCTGTTGTGTTTCTTTTAAAAGCATCTCCGTGATTCAATTATAAGTGACACAAAGAGATTGAACTAAAATCGTTTCACTCCCTGTCAAAAGTTTAAAAATCCAATTGGCAGCAATGTAAAATAAAATAAATTACGTTTATATTACGTTTTTGTGTCTGTTGTCTTGTCTTTGTAAAGAATGCATATGCCGGTCACGCAAAAACTGGGGAGAACATATAAAACGCGTACCTTTGGTCTACTAATGAGGTAGGAGAAGACACGTGCAATGATATCAAATACAAAAACAAATAATCAGTTTAAAGTCATGACAAAACTGCCAAATACAATGTTAGAACAATAGCCAGAAACCTTAAGTTATTTGAACACTTTGTTAGATTTGTTCATTTAAAGATTATTCTCCCGATACAGTTACAGGACAATAAGAAGCACCGGAAGCAAAACCATAAAACATCTGCATCAAAGGAGTGTAATAATAAAACCCTTTTTATTACGCCAGATGAATAGAAATTTGCACATAAAAGGCATTAACGTTGAAAAGGCTTCTTGTTATTTGTTATTTTTATAACCCTTTGATTGTTCTTTTTGTATTTTTCAAACACACAAGAAAAAAATGCTCTAATTTGCTAGCACAACATGTAAACGATTCATCCTTCTTTACAGATGGAAAAGCAACTTAAAGGGAAACATATCAACTGTTAATACAAAAAAATATGTCGAGGTCCTGAGCGTATTGATACAAATCTTAAAATTTAAAAAGGCGCAACACAAAGGGATTCACATGTCATTTAACTGCATAATCTACAAAAATCTGAGACGAGACATTGCGTTTAAAAGAGCCAATTGTACGCCATTGAAACGGCCAATAGGCAATCTAAATAATCAGAGATAAGATAGCATTACAAAATAATCAGCCCAGTATGCCGTAAACCTAAATCTTAGTAATGATGTCATAAATCAAAAGTGAGGAAAATATTAATGTCCCTGTTTTATTTGTTTCAATGGAAAAATATTTTTTTTCATTAGAACAGTTACACAAACTTCTAGATTGGCAAGTATCCCAAATGGACTCTCATTGAAAGGTTCGATAAATTTGTCAGTCACATATGACCTTGTAAATGAAAGATGACTTTTGATATTTAAACATATTAGAAAACAAAGTCCAGTTACTCGTCTGTAGGTGAATCATTCTAATAAAAGAATTCAAATGCTTGATAAAAATAAACACGTAGAGCTGTTTTTGGACTAAGTTTTTTTCTTTAAAAATTGTATTTATGTTATTAACTACAGTTAATAAAAATGCTTTATTTTCATAAAGTATGGAAATATGACTTTGCCTCAATTAAACAACTCACTGATAGCAATACATCTGATAACGATATTTATATGAATATATCTTGTACATTGAAGTTCCCAGCATAATGATTCTTCCATCTGTATCTGTATCTTGCGGAATGTTTGAGTATTTGACTGCAGTAAACAAAATATTACGAAGTTGCAGTCACTACAGATATCACTTATTAAGTTCACAAAATGAGAGGAATACAAAATGTATGCAATATAATTAGGGTTGATAACAAATGTACGTTATTTTATAATATAAAATTAAACAAAAAGCAATTTTAAATCCTTTTATCTTTCACTGTAGCCTCATGGTTTTAATTGGTAAACATTTTGAGTTATGCAAGGTCAGATAATATTTTACATACTTTCGGCTGAAGATATATACAACTATATTCATAATGTTCATATATATATATATATATTATAAGAAACACATACATTAATGTAACGAAAATCAGATTTCTTCTGTTTTGTTACGACACTTAACCAAACAACAAATCTGGTTCGATAAATTTAATTAACACTAAGCTATCTCTTGCTAAGGTACTTTTACAGACGCCGTTTAATTGAGATTTACTTTTGCATATCTTGATTTCCTTTAGTTATTTTATGAATATTATTACTTTGGTAGAGACAAGTTAAAGTAAAAAATAACAACAAACTTATAAAAACAAAGGTTTGTTTCACTAAAATAATGATTCTTATTGTTTACTAATAAGTAGATATTACTAAGTGAACAGTACATATAAAGTATTAAAGGTATAAACTTTTATATTACATTGATACATTCGTGTGTTATTATATTTGTGTCATGAGTTTAGCATCGGTAATTTGAGTAGCATGTATAATTTGAAATGTCAGTTAAAGCTTCAATAATGGGTTTTCACACGGACACACGGTTATTAACTAGGACCATGATTGAATGATAGTCTGTACAGATCACTGAATCACACTTAAATAAACACGGCGTGTATTTGTAAATGGCGGCCTTTTGTAGACATTCTACAAAACAGAGCTCATTCTGTGCTCTGGCATAAGATTCTGTTTTGAGATAACACCTTGATGATAGTCAAATTTTGCTCTATGTTTATTTCATGTTTCTCCCAATTTGTGTTACTTTTTGCATTTAGCTTGCACGTGCATACCCTTGTCCCCTGCTTTTTCTAATTTAACATATCTTACAATACCAAACGTATACTGTAATATTTTAATACTTGTAATCATATTCACGCCACTCAGACGATGACATTCTGAAAATGCGAAACGCCCCTACATAGGTTAGAAAATCATAAAGTACCAGACATAGCGATGCATCATTATAAATGTACGTACTTATCTACCTGACATTCGATGCATCACTATTTTCATTGCTTTCATTGTTTCTTGAAAAGAAGCAGCAGCTATGTTAACATGTCCAGCACTATTCACTACACCTGTCAAAATATATTACTATTTAAACTGATTGTTTTCCACAGGGAATTTACGTATTGTAACACTTTCTTAACTTTGAACTTGTAAAGTACGTATACACTGCTATTCGCCTGACCCTAATGAGATTAAAGTGTATTTTCTTTCACGTTGATTATCTTTAACATTGTCATATCTGTTTTTAGATATTCGTACCATGTTTATATAAGCAATAACAAACAAAGAAAATCACCAAACGCAGTAATGATATTATATAGTTTTTCGCATTTTAGAACAGCGAACTGATACGTCATCTTTGTCGTGCAAATAAAGTACAATCTGAATGATAGTTTTTAAGAATTTTAAGATTATAATGACAAGCGTTAGTCGTTATATTGAACGAGTTAATAGGCAGATAAAACATTCTTAAAGTTATGTAAATGCGGCAAGAATACATGTATTGGTATAACCGTGAGCTGTGTTTGTAAAAAAGCTGGTTGCAAGGATATTTGTTATCTTCGTTACGACACTAAAACACACAATAAATCTGGTCCAGCTTAAGTAGTTTGCTAGAAAATGTAATTAAAGTATTAGCCGTAGACGTATCCTTAGCTATCCCCTCCTGCGGTATTTGTAGAGACACTTTGTCTCAGTGTTTTACTATTGAGACATGGTAACTTATCCATTCAAACCTTATTTGCATTAGGTGTCTCAAATTGATATTTCTCTTTGCTAATATATTGTGTACGAACTGAAGTGTTTTCCAATAAAAAAATCTTTTCTATTTCTTATTAATATTTTTTATTATTAAGAAAACTGTGCTGTACAAGTATTTCGAAACGCGTTTTAGGCAAAAAACATCACCTCTGGATATATTTATAGTAAAATTGTTATCAGTGTAATTGACATTTTACAAAATCATTGACTGTTTAAGCTTGTATTTGAGATAAAATTTAAAGCAAAACACCAACACATTTCCTTTATTATTTTACAAATTGTTGATAGAATTGAAATTAGGTTGGTTTTGAGTGATAGATTGCATAATATATTTTTAAATTTCCTTAATTCGTTTACTGGGCATCCGAACGCAGAACGATACATTGTGTTGCGATATATCACGGAAATATAATTGTATTTCCTAAACATTTACATGAAAAAGCAATATTCATGAGGTAATACAAACTGTAATTGGAACCGGTGTTTTCCATTGTTCAATCATATCATGATTTACAGAAATAATCCACAAGACTGACAACCATCCCAAGCCAACAAAAACTTCAATGTCTCTCTTCGATATTGCCTGCAACTTAACAAGTGGGTGTGAAATGTTGTTAGAGGTATCATGCAGATATATATATTATTGATAAACGATGACATAAAATATTTTCAATACTATTTTCAGAAATTGAAATTTGCTTAAAATGAGATTTACCATATTCAAACATTACACATTTTTATATTTTAGCTCCAACAAACAATGTTATTAATATATAACATCACATTGAGACAAAGGAAACAGAGAAAGAGAGAGAGAGAGAAAGAGAGAGTGAGAGAGAGAAAGGGGGGGGGAAGAAATTGAGAGAGAGAGAGACGTTCACAGTCCTTCCTTATAGGCATAATATTTCTTTGCGTTCTTCCAGCTTGTTAAGTACAAATTAAAATATAAAACCGTTTTAATTATTTTTGCGACTCAAAGTAGGTCAGCTGTGTTGACTTTTTACTCTGTTTTTAGAAATTTAAGTGGAACTTCATTGTGCTCGGTTCTGTAAACCAATACTTCAGTAAAATACGTTGCCGTGACCAGTGTTTGAAAATAAATTGTAGCATATACGACAGGCTCCTGAACACTGTATAGTCCCTTATATCATAAAAGCATATTAGCGTAAACTACAATAGATAACAACAAACCAATATCCTAAACATATGCACAGACTTTCTGCCACATTTATTCTCATAAAATGAAATTCATATGAAGTGTTATTGTATAGAGCTGTTTATGTGCCTTGAAATTGTCTGACAATAACAAAACAAAAACGCCATCCTATCATATTACATGAAATTACGAAACAAATTTCTGTTGCAGAAGCCCCGCATCGCAAAACATACATTTGTAGCCAGGCATAAGTGTGATTGATTTCAGGAACCAAAAATGTTTTAATATGACGTCTTCAAAATCCAGCTATGCAAATAAGAAGTCGTGGGAAAATCCATGATATCTTTTTTTTAGATCATGATATTTGCTCTTCTCCTTTCACATACAATAAGTACAAGGTTGATGATGTGGTATCAAAAGCCTACATTCGATGTGCGTACATACAACTTTTTCTTTACTGACGAGCAGGTGTCAGGTTTATATGATTTTCATGCCTGGTAGTGTGTTAGGCAGTGGTGTTTCCCCTAAGAAACCGGCCCAAAGTTTACAAGTTATAAAGGATAATAAAGTTACTTCTATAAGATTCAATGATTTTGTCTGATCCAGTTCTATCTGAAAATGGTCTCATTTTAGTTCAGTTCTCATTGTAACTGAAACAATACATCAGCGAAAAGACGACACAAACATTTATCTCCTTAATGCCACTCCATGCTTGCAGGAATAATCTTATATAGAAGGGTGTTGATCAATACTTCCTGCTTCCTTTTTGTGCGTGTGCGAGTTTGTGTGTGTATGTGGGTGTGTATGTGATGAAAACATGATTTCTTACCATCGATAAAGTGCCCATACTATAGTGTCATTTGAAATGTCACGTGTTTAAGTACAAATGGTAACTACAAACCCTAAAATGTGGAAATGTGAATATTAAGTTGCAATCATACAACACATATTTTAATCAAATCAATACCATAAATTCTGTAAATGCTTCCAGATCTCTAATCCAAACTATCTTGTAAAAGAATAAATTAGACTGAAGAAATTACTTCAGTAAGCAGTACCTCTGGACTAGTTTCTAACTGTTAATTACTTTATTGGAAACTTTAACTGCAATCTGTCAAACAATTGCAAAGCAACAATTCTATAAGATACAGTAGTATTTAAATTGAATTCATTAAACAATTCGACAGTATTATTGTTTGTTTAAATCTTTGACCTCCAAAACAGATACTTATATGTTTGCTAAAGAAACAAGGTTAATCGAGTTAGTAATATTGTTTACTATATATAACATATGTTTGTTTGTCGTTGTTGGTATTAATTAACTTTCAGAATTAGAGGTTTCCATTGAAGATTTTTTTTATTTTGTAATCCTAACATCTGACATAAATATAATAGTATTTATGTAACAATTCAGTAGGTCCACACATATCATTTATAAGCAATAACAAACTATGACAAAGTCCTATGAGTACTGCAACATATATTAAAACTTTAAACGGCCCAGGGCAAGAGCATCCACATGGCAATAAGTT
The DNA here is from genome assembly GCA_007844125.1 of Sinonovacula constricta. NCBI lineage: Eukaryota > Metazoa > Mollusca > Bivalvia > Cardiida > Solecurtidae > Sinonovacula > Sinonovacula constricta. Next base: position 89,938,113 of record CM017555.1, read on the forward strand.
GTAAACGTTACAATCAAGCTGTGACGAGACAAAATACAAAAATTGAACGAACCCGCCTGTTAACGCCATGGAACGGTCAGTAAGCATTTATTCATTTGCGATATTCTGTTAATGACATATACAATAATATACAATACTGCATATTGTATTATATTGTGTACACGTACGGATACCCCTATCGCAACAGAGGTTTAGGGCACGTACAAATAGTAACATTTCGAAATTGTTGAACAGTTATTTTTAAATAAAGTCACTAAAAGGCAATATATCTTGCTTTCCTTAAAAAACAACAATAAATGTATATAAATGTATGTAATGTATATATATGTAAACAATTTGTAAACTAATTTGCAAAGGAGATTCGCTTACAGAATGTACCAGAAATCAAATTGCAGCGTTTCAGCTGTGCTTATTGTGTAGAGGAAAAAAAGGAGTATGTACTTCCACAAAAATGTCAAACATGAACACTTCAGCAACACCTTGGCAGAGGTTTGTTTCGACACAAAAGCAGATAATCAGTCTGCTTCATCAAACTCTACTTTTCCGAAATTACGATCATAGTACATGTACAGTCATTATCCATTGAAGATGAACACAAATCTATCCGTCTGGGTTGCTTGTTCATTCAATATTTAGCAATGGTTTATTTCCGTAATGAAATTAGTTATAGTCAATGATGGATCAGTGTTGGACTGGGATTTTAGTAACCCTGCTCACAATGTTGTTAGTAATGCTGCTATTGTGTTTCTAGTAAAAAGGCTGTTAACTTAAAATGAATAAAAACATCGCACATACCATGTTAAATTCAAAGTTCCCAGATATATCGATTCCTTAAGTGGATAAAAAAGTTGATCGTTCGGTTTGCAGATAAGGCCGGACTTTTCATTCCAGTAACTCAATCGCCGTTTGACAGCAAGACGATACTGTCTCTTTACCTCTGTAGAGAAAAACACACATAACTAAATTAAAACTGACATGGCTTTTATTTTCTATTTTTTTTTAGGATTCTGTCATTTAATATAATATGACTAACGCAGTAAATTGATTGATCGGTTAGATACTGGTTTGTCTTTACAAGCCAGTAAAGATATACATATCAATAACCACCGTCGACTTCTGTAGGCAGGGCTCATTATGTCTTGTTAGAACTACAACCATGCATCGGATTCCTCCCCGTATTACATAGCCCCATGGGACAGCAATGGTACCTAATGATACTTACATGCCAAGGATCATCGTTCAACACTTGTCCTGGAGACGTTGAAGAATGCGAATTAATTTATCATGCGAGAATATGACTGTAACATTTTATGTTGGATGATTCTTCAAATCGGTCAATAAAGACTTGGTCTGTTCAGCGGTACTAAATTTTTAAGCCCAATCATCTCGATGTAGCGGTAATATGAGTTTCTGCTCTTTAAGGTGAGACTAAGCTGAAGTTGAAATTCTTTTCAGGGGAACTTATAGGAGAAATTATAACCCGAAAATTAATTTGGCTATTACATTTTGATCGTGCATTAAATTTTTCTTATAAATAGAGCAACGGATCAAATCTGTAAACCTATACACTTTCTGAAGTGTGGATTCAAAGACGGTATATGGTGTCGAGTTTTCATCTTGCTGTAGCTTTTATAAGGAAAACTTAAATAGATTATTTGCAAGTTTCTTGATGTCAATCAAGAGCTTGCAAGAGTTTGCAGAAATGGTCTCTTCCTTAAGACAAGGCAGATGGGTTTAACGGGAAGGCTCTGGTACTCTGTTGTGAGTATGCACGAGAAAATGTGTCAGTGTCATAGGTATAAGTGCCGTGAGTCTATCTGGTTACATGTAATACAAAGTACAAGACAAGGTGGATGTTTACACCCATTTATCTATATGTTTTATTAATGATTTTTATGACAAACTAACCGAATAAGGTTTTGATCTCTCCGTCGATAATTAAGGCCTGTGTGCACCATCAGATGCATGTGGCATGCTTCATTTGTCAATCTTTAATAAAGCATTGCAATCGATAATAGGCATATGATACGAGCATTTAGTGAAATGGATGTTCCAGTATAATCCTTGCAAGTGTACAATTGTGGGGCTTACTAAGTCAAAGAAATAATTCCTTCGAAGCTCCAGATCATAAAAGATATGCACTGGTGTATGATATTATATCAGAAAGCGAGTCATATGTTCAACCAGTATGTTAATAATGGTCTATGAGACTGTTAAGTACTACAGTGACAAATAACGAAAAACTGTTGTTTAATGTTTATAATGCACATCAGATAAACAAGATAACCTGCGAACGACTGTATGAACATTTTATACCTCCACAAACTCTATATTTTAGTGGATTGTTGAGCAAGCTTAGAATAACCTCACTTGAACGCGCATATCTTGTATGTATCAGATATACATTATGGGCTTAGTGCATGATAGACCTAGCACTGAGTATGCTAAATACTTTGCCTATAAGCTATTTAGTAAAAAACAATTTTACATTTCTAGATCAACTGTGCCTGATGAAATGTAAATGTGTTGTAAGACATGTTTTTGTCAGTATAGCATACAGTACTTAAAGCGACTCTAAGTTTTGATAACGTACAGTGTAGAGATATTGGTAAAAGACTATATGCAATCAGGAATTTTGCTCACTAAGAGTATATGACAAAGTCCTATGACCATTGCAACATATACCAAACCTTGAAAAGACACAGGACAAAGGTATTCAAATACAAGCCAAATCGGTGATGAGTCATTTAAAAAAAGAGCAAACCCGACTATCACCGCCTTGGAACGGTCAGACAGCGATATGGGCCGACTGGGTTGCTTAAATCTCTTAACATGCAAAAAAGAGATTGTTCAAATTAATACATAAATTGTAGCAAAACAAGATTTGAGCTCACGTTTAAGTCATCCTTCCTTTGAGCTATTGCAATACATCTTTTCGCAAACTTTCTCTTGTTGGCAAGCTTTTATCCTAGTGAATTAATTTAATGTAGAACAGTTTGTAAACTGATATCGGGATAAGCGTGGCATGGTTGTTCATGTCGTAAATGCACAATTGTCTTTAGAACATGTTTTATATAAACCCTTCGTGTATCTTGTATTGTTGTACGAAGTAAACGCAAGCTCATGTCAACACTTGTTGTTTATCAGTTAAATAAACAACGTGAAATCCATGCATTCTCAAAACACACGTGTACTAATGCACTATCTCTCTCTATATTTTTCTACATAATTTTATATATAACCTTTTCTATGCCAAAATGTCTGTTAGTAACAATACATATATTTATATATTTTAAGTATTTTTCTGATCTTTCAGAGTCTCTGGAATTACTTAAAATAATTGTTATGGGTATGTCTAATATTTTGTTTCAGGAAGGATGGTGGCTGTAGTTTAGTGCAACATTTGAGCTTTCATGCCTTTATGTTTGTCCATTCTTTCTGATCGTCTTATTGCTAATGATGGTGTTATTTCTCTTCTAATTCCTTTCTTCAATAAGTTACTATATGTGTGGCGCAGAACGGAGAGATGAAAAGCTGCATATGTGACATAAGCTGTTTAATATCACTTCCGGTAAATGCTTAGGTATATAAAGAAAAGATAAAGATGGTTTATGTGTTGTTTAGGGTGTGTAGATTTTGTCGTTGTTTTCGTGTATGTCCAAGCCAGTTGTTCGTTATTCGATTACTGAGCAAACAAATTAATTGCATTCCATAGATGTTTATAGAAAAGAAAAAGAACTTTTCATGAGGCAATAGAAACTTAATTACAGTTTTTTTGGTTTTGGAGCCGTATTTAAAATTTTTCAATCATTTCGTGATTTATGGAGATAAAGCACAAAAATCTAAAGCAAAACGTCAATGTATCTCTTCAATTTGCCTGCAACTTGGCAATACCAAACCATATTTGATATGGTGTCTAAATTATCGAGCAGACATCAAATTCATACAATTGGACTTATTCAGCTTTAGCATTTAGCGACCTTCATAATCCTTCCTTATTTGCGTACCAAGTGGCATTTGTTTAGCCTTTTAATAGGTAAATAAGAAAAGGTCCTATCAAAATTTCCACAGATATTTAAATTTTATCTACCAGTAGACAAATGCAAACAAGGTAAATGTAAATGTGAGAAAAACACAGAGACGAGACATAACGCACATAAAGAAAAACCATCAGTTACCGCCTTGAAACGGCCAATCGGCAAAAGGGCCGACTGGGGTGCTTAAACCTGGTTTGTGGAGCGCCCCAACCTCGAACTTCCTGAAAGTTTTCTTAGCAAACAAACAGTGTAAATAACAATATCCCGTCATATTGAAACAACTAACAGTAAGCACCTGCATCGGGAGTTAAAACAGATAAGTCTTAATTAGTACCCTAACATTACGCTTTCTATTGATACGTTATGTATTGTAAGCATCAAATATATGCAGCATATATAAAAATTGAAAAAACAATAAAATACATAGGTACATGACAGTCAAGAGTACAATTTTAATCAGAAGCCTTAACAGCCACGGTAGCATCGAGCGTCGAGTATTGAGTTACAAATGATGATATATTAATTAATAAAGCAGACATAAGTGATTAAAAAACTAAACTGTACTCATATATGCCGTTTTTTGCAATCGATCAAAAAGAAAGGTTTCCAAAGCAAAGACAGTCAGCTGAGAAGTTGGAAAAATACTCATTATATTTATAAGTCCTGGATAAAAAAGCACTTTCTTTTGTTTAAATGATAAAAATGTGTCTCAAATTTATTGCATATAAAATAAGTTTTATCATCCAAGGAGTGTTTATGTCATTATCACATTATAGCTACCGTATAACTGCTTTCATCAATCACAAATATAATTCAGAATTCTGGCCTCTGCTTTTAAATTCTTATATAACGATAATAAGCAGCACAATTGAATTATAATTTCACATTTAAAACCTAAAACAACGATCAACTTATATACATTGTGATTTCTATCACATTTATTGACCACCTTTGGTGCTGATAATCGGAAAGGATTCTCATGATGAAATAATTATATTCAAATTATTTAAAATTGCGTTTTACAATTTCATGAAGTGGTAAAATCTATGCTGGTAATTGCAATTCGTTCTTTTTCTGTATCGCGGCCTAAACTGATCTTATGACTGCATAATTTAAATTCGAGTGAAATGCCTCGATAGTACCACATTGTCAACTTGTAATTTACCGGAATGCTAAGAACATAAATCTACGAATTGGTCAGACACAGTTCACGGTCAGACACAGTTCACCATTTCCCTTTTTTGTTCGTACCAGTAATCACTTATGGTCAGTTTATAATCATTTAATCATATAATTATATAATTATAATCAGCAGTGGTCAGTTATTTTGGTGTTAAAATGTCTTAACATACAACACACCTTAAATTTAATTACTGTGTGTAAATTAATCTGTAGATATGACATTTCCATTCTATATCAGAATCGTCAAAAAGGCTACGTCTTTTCGCACGCTTTATGTGTTGTTTACAGTCAGCCACAATGAGATTCTCGCAATACTTTTAAATTAAATTTCTTATAAAAGTTTGCCTTTCATTATTATTCCTTCGACTGGTGAGCTTCCAGTTTCGTTTCGTTAATAATTTCCACTATTTATACGTTATGGGATTTTAACATACACAAATTCCACATTTAAAACTAAGAACAACTTTAATAGCCTTGCTTTAATAACGAAAATATACCGTCATATGTCTTCCGCTGTATGCCATCGGCAAAACCTACTTCCCAAATAAACTAGGAATATTCCATTATCAACGCAATTCATTCATAACTGATAATGCTTTCATCCGCGCTGAATAAATGTAAACGTTTTAGTTCATTCTTTTTACATAACATTACCTCGCAATAACAGCAACAATAATCTTCAGTTCTATTGATCAGAACAATTTAACATTATTATTGCAGCGATGAGACCAAGTAATCATCCTACGAACTACTTCTTGATGCTGAGTTGTTCGGTGCAGAAAGTAAATACAGCATGATCCCTATTTGCCATCAAGCTTCGCTTGAAATGATGAAAATATATATGAATCTTTAAAATTAATGTTTTATGAATTGAGCCGATTTTGTGTCCGAAATGCCTTAACAATAACACACATCAAAACGCCAGCCTAGCAAATAACATCCAAATAATGAAACATTAAATTGTAGCTCCGCATTTAAAAACCAACAATAGAATTATGCATGTGTGTGATTGATTACAGGAGCGTGGCTTATAGTATGTACTGAAAGAAATGTTTGCAAAACCAGATATGCAAATAAGAGGAAAATACAAAATGTCTTGTTTTCCATCTACCAATTATTTTGTTCACATTTCTCGTAGGATTAGTAGTTGCTTATGGTCTCTCAAAAACTTTTAATTCGCAAGTCTAGAGCCATGCTTACTATTTATATTTAACGGTCAATTATCATAGTTATAGTTGTTATAGAATTTAAAAAAAGTTTTCAGAGGAATATGTGATAGGTAAGCGTGGCGTTCATATCCCATAGTGTTTAAGGCTGGAACTTCCATCCCAAAGAAGACCAGTTGCACTGAGTTGATTCGTTTGATTAAAGAATGAAAAATCACAACAAACAAAATGTTAATACGTTATTGATAAAGCGGAGAGATTTGGTCCACCATGGTATGGTGTATAGATTTCACATATGCATTTTAAGGTAGGGTGTGCGAGACTAATGCTCTGTAAAACCTGTTTAAGCACCCCAGTCGGTCCATATTGCCGTCTAAGGCGGTAACTGTCGGCTTTGCTCTATTTGTTAAATGACTTTTCACCAATTTGTTCTTACTTTTTATTTGGCTTTCATGTGAATACCTTTTCGTGAGCCTTTCAAGTTATGGTATATATTGCAATGCCCATAGGACATATTTTCTTATTAATGTAATCAAGAAAATCATGACAAAGCTATGAAGTGGCATAAAGATCCCGCAATGAGATTCGATGTTTTTGTCTATTATGATCAGGTTACATGTTTATCAGAAAATGGTCTCATTCTTTGTACCATTAGCATTTTACTAACAAGGAGTCAGATGCAAGAAGGCACACACATTTTGCTCTTTGAAATATTAGCTTCTGCAAGAATATTTTATCAACGTGGTTTTCATCGTTTGCAGAAATTGGAAAGATCAATGCTCGATGCAAATGGAGCTGGGAAAGAATAACATGTTTATAAAGAACCTTTTAGAAAGTTGTAGCATTTGAAATAAATGAGCTCAAATGATAAACCTTTTTTTGTTCGATTGCAATAGTATGATTGTCCATGTATCAAACCGTTTATTGAAAAAAATTAGAATAGATTACACTTAGTAAAATGTTTAAAAGGTAGGAATAAATGTAAGATATACAGACTATACGCAACATTTCTTAACTTAAAGGTCCCTTCAAAGGTGAAATATGTGTTTCTTTTTAAAACATCGACACTTGTTCGTATATAATGGTTTAAACATTCTACCGACTTACTGATAAAACGTGTATTCGGGTGTTCAATTCAACTGGCATTACGAAAATTTATGAATTTGAAAAAAGAAAAACAGTTACTCGCAATTTGTTTTGTACATTGCTCTCTAATCTCCGTGTAATGTTACCGTTTTGTTTCTGCTCACAATTTATACGGACTAAGGTACAACGTATACAATGTACTACAATATGTCAATTTTGTTTGGATAAAAAATAGTGAACATTCAGTTAATAGCTAATGTTGGCCTTTTTTATGTTTGTGACTCAACCGCAGTGAGACAGCTAGTCGATACTGTCGACTGAACCTAAAATAATACAACCATAACTGAACTGACATAGCATTTATCGGGATGTCATAGGGGATGGGCTCTTGCAGTACAAGGTGACTAATTGATGGATCGGTCCAATATCGTCTTCAAGTAAGGGTGCATTTACGTTTGCATTCATATGAATACGAGCAAATATCATTTATATCAGTAAGATAACAATCAATATATTACCTCATGCTATGACGTGCTATTATAAACATAGTGTTAGAAAACTGTTTGTCCTTTTTTGTCAAATGACGTCGCTGCTTTTTATGATATAACTTAATTACTGTTTTTTTATACGTTATTGCTTTGATTGATTAGTTTCAAAATGATCTCTCTTAAGGAGGTGTTAGTGTCGAGGCTTCGATTTCTTCTTCTGCTTACTGTACAGAAACTATGGTTTAGGTTTTCGCAGGGTCGCGACAGATCATATGTGGGGCATATAGAAAACATCACTTGACACATCAAAGAGGAGCTTTCTTCCTTAAGTTCCTAGATCCTTGCATTGTTAGATTTTTGGCTTTCTTTCCTAACTCAATAAGCCCATCAAATGTAATTTCAACCATTATGTATTCTGTGGAAACACCAAAAGCTATTTCGGTTAACAGTAAATGCAATAACAAGTATTGTCGGATCCAATCCAGCTAAGAAACCATTAGTACAATTTATTTGGTTTCCTTGTTTGTAGAGTATTTCCTCATCTAGCAAGTAGGATTTAAGTTTTATTACAGTTTATAAGCTGCTCAAAAGATAATATACATCAAAAGCTACAGAAAAACATGAGTCATCCCGCTACGAGTGAGATCTTTTTCAGAACCGTTTTATTCTTTCTTTCTTTTAGTGTCCACATCTCGGAATTCTGGGCAACCCAGTACCCGGGACAAGTATTTCAGAACCAATTAACATATTCACACTTTCTTAATCCATGCTATTTTGACCAAAACCAGGTGGTACAGTTATACATACACAAGTGTCATTCATTATTCAGTTGATCCATCCTGCCAATACCGCTTGAGTAAATGAGATTGTTTGGACATTTTAGGACTTCAAATAACGACATTGCCGAATCACTTAAGGTAATCGTATAGAAGTCAGTTATAACGGTGATTTGTTTGAAGTTAAAGCAATATGAGAGCAAGTAACAAAGACATTTGAAAAGTTATGTTTTTTATTTGAAAGTTTTCAGTACACTAGAAATCTCTTGAAAAGGTATGTGTAATTTATATTCACGAGACCCTAAAATGATTTAAAACAAAATACAAAGCAAAACACGACACCATAATAGATTTTCTAAGATGTTACATCTGCAGAAAAAAGCTCAAAAGTTATAATTAACTATAATTAACTATAAAACTGGATTATACAAGCAGAAATTGCACATGTGCAGCAGTCTTACATTACACAAATAAGTATTGTTCAGATATTATTTTTCTCAAACGTTGTATGTTTTTTCTTTCTCAGTATCTCATTGTTTATTTTCGAAATTATTTTAAAAGTTACAGACACACACAAATAAATGTAAAAATAAATAAATAAAAATAGAACGCCGTTTACCGAATTAGGACCCGTATTTTACCATGTTTAGAAAGTCCGCAAAACAAACATTCCCCATGCGCACATTTCAGTGACCGCGTCGCCAGTAAGTTAAGTGGTACAAAAAGGATTAGCGTGAAATGAACTCATCTCTTCTTAGCATCGAGGTTGACTTCCAGAAGCGGGCAGTGAAAGTCTACACGTAAAGAACACAGATAACGTTTGCCAGTTCTCCCAGTAAATTACAATATGACACGTGTTGTTCAGTAAATGAAATGTCCTTTTGAATGTACGTGCTATCACATACGGAAACTGTTTATAATATGTTGGGTTTTAAATTTCTAGTCCAGAAATTCAAAATAAAATTACAAATACTTAAACCTTACGTTATTTTTTGTTAATTTATATATTTTTGCGAAAAATGACTTTAAGATTACACAATTAACATAAAACATTCTATAAAATGATGAAATAAACCAACTGTAACACAGTTAATACAGAAGATAATATTACTACACTATCAATACAATAAAAAAGTACACCTTGTATTTGTAATTATAGACACAATTAATTCAAATTTTAGACCAGTCCCGGCCAGTAAACGTATGCCAATTTGTCGTGTTTGTTTATGCCACTACAAATAATAAAGAGGGTATGGGCGAATGACGCGACTACAAGCACAATAATTTCAACGTCACTGCTCGCTGTGAAACACCATCAAATTCAAAGTATTTAAAAATTGCAATCAAAAAGCTCATCTTATTTTTAAAAGATATCAAACAGCAACATTCATTTGCGTAATTTCGCATGTGAGTGATATATTATAGAAGCAACAGAACAAAACACACCGGCTGTATGTCAAACAGGTCCAATTATACGTCACTGACCAGCTATATTGTTGTTATAACATAAAAATTTGCAATTCGTGCAATGATAAACTTACATTTTAACTCAAGAAAAAGTCTTTTTATGAGTATTTTAATATTTTGCTCAAAGAACTTAAGACGTCATTTCTTTGGCAGTTCTTTGTAATTGCAGAGTGACATGGTTGAAGTTAAGACTTTCCCTACTTTATTCAAGGCAGGTTGTGTTTTATTTCTCTATAACGTATTTAAATGCTTTCTTTAACATACAATGCTTAAACACGTTTCATCACAAAAGGAGCCAGTGATATGGTAGCATGCGAAAAGAAATTAAAGTAAACTGATTTAAAACAAAAATACAACTGCCTACGATTTCAACCAAAGCCTCGTGATTGACAAGCACGTGACCTATAACTGCGCCTGTGATGCTTGACGCATTGGATGAGTTGTCTAGTTTTATTTTCAATGTCATACACTTTTCGAAATAAAAACGAGTTTCAGTCGGCGCTCATCAGTTATTGTAAAAATAATGTTTGACCGTCCATGGGTTGTTGCCAAATATGCCATTGTTGTGAGTTTAGACGTGCGTACATGTAACCACGAATACCGAGGCCTAAATTGTTAAATTTCTAGCACAAACCCTGGTATATTGTTCAACTACCCATGAACGCCCAACAATTATTTCCATTCTTACACGACCGCCCGATTTATGTCCGCACTATTTACAACGCGTATCTTAAACATATCCACATGCAGGAGCCGCATTATACACTTAGGCTTTTCCGAAGATTACTTGAAATATAACTAAAAGTCCAAGCATGCCTTATAAAATGCAGCAAAGGACATATGTACTTTCAATCTTTACTTTGAAATTTGATCCGTTTTAATTAATTGACGATAACAACTTGAATGAATTACTCTCGACCAAAAAAGGATGTTATACTAATAGTAAAAAGAATACTCGATATCCAAATCTTCTTTCACCTTGGATCATTCGGCAAGTCAATGTAAAGCTTGTTTTAACTGTTTAAAAGAACGAAGAAATCCAATATTATTCGATTCAACTATTGTATAGATGTTATTTACAATTCATGTCATTTATATAACATGTGTTGAAATTGTTTACCTAGGGATTTAACAAACATTTTCAAAGTGAAACAGGTACATAACGGACAGATTTCATACCCAACGTTAGAAATAGACCCTTCCTGATTGAGCAAATAAGCATGCGATATTTCACTTGCGCTGATTGCTGGCAAAACAGAAATCGTTAAGCTTGACAAATTTCTGGAATATAACAACCACTTTATCGTCTCATGTGTTGCTATTGAATTCCGCATGTAACAGGTTAACATACAGTATTTATACCACATGGCGTTTATTCATAAAGACTGATTTTTTTGTTGTATTTCATAAAAAATCCAATGAAAAAATTATTTTAATTTACGTCACTTTTTCGTCACGCGTATAAGCGTTGAATGTCGCTGAAAATATCAGGTTTGTTTTTCTACATGTTACACATTGACAATATTTGAGTTGTTTTAGAAATGTTGCACACAAGTTAGTGTGGCTGTGACGATCTAGCACTTACAAGTCGAAACGAATGTGTCCAACTAATATGTGTTTGTGTAAAATTATCTTTTTTGTTGTTGTTGAAAACTAAAAACGAGTTAATTGCAAAAAAAATATTGTTATGAAATAAACGCAATATAGTATATTGTAGAAAAACATTCACACATAGACACTAATATCGATACTCGACTCATAACCATTAACTTCCATTAACTTTCAACTTCCGCACACATTAAGTAACCGCTATAACACATTATCATTGTCGAATCCCTCTTTGGAGGACACTCATTATTCTATGCATCAGATAATGAGCACTTCAGGTGTGTATGTACGCCATTTATTCTGAAATGAAAGTAAATAAGCACGATAAGAACACGATGAAGTGATAGATGATAAAACAAATAAAATTATGTTTTAACTAAATAATTAAACAAAATAATGTCACTTTGACATTTTTTTCAAATTACAATGGACTCACTAGACTCTTCTAATACGCTTCAAGGCTAACAATATTATTGATGAGCGTAACCAAAGTGCAGTATTTTCTATAATAACCATCTTTGACAAATTACGATCTTTCAAAGCAAAACATCTCAGATAATAGTATGAATGTAATTGATTTATTACACAATCAAGATACATTTTCTCAGACGATTCGTCAGGGAGTGTGTATATGCAATATACATCTATGCCAATTAGTCCGGGAGACTACCAAAAATTCTGGATTTTACATCATATAATTAGCTTCATGTGTCACGTGAAATAACTGATAATTAAGTCAATATTTATTCTAATGTAATCATAATTTTATATTAACCTGGATATCAGGATACAGCATTGTGATATTTCTTACAGAATTGCAAGGGAGCCGGGTAGTTTTACAATATACTTTTAGTTTTTTACGTTGCTGTTTATGATTGGCATGTGCCGCCAATAGGGTGGTTAAGGGTAAAGCAATGTTAGTTTTTTCTCTTGAAACTTCCTCCAGAACGATTAATAAAGCGTAAAATTGAAATAACTCTTTGTCAACGTGTTTCACTTTTCAGAGTAGAGGTGATGTAAATCTGTATTCACTGCTTAAGAAATGAAGACACATTTTGTGAGATTGACAATCGGTGGAAATAAATTAACGTTCGTAATTATAAGGTTAGATAAATCATTCAATTAAGTGGCAGCAAAAGGTTTGATACTCAAAATAGTTTGATACACTTTAATGCGGAAGAAATGGTCAGCATCATTTATGCTGACTACATGACTACATCACACGTACATCGGTCCACTGGATGCTGTATTTCTACGCGTCTGAATTCAAAATGCAATAAGTTGTTGTTTTAACCATATTGACATCTAACTGGTAGAACATACTAACGTAAAAGTTGAAAAATTTTGTACTGTTTCAAGAATCTAGCTATGCTATGATTTTGTTAGATACATTTTATTGTATTCCATTTACGAAAAGATGTGATTGCCATTCTGTAAACTTGGGGAAAAGACAAATTTGATGACAAACTTAACCCCTCAGGGAATTGATCCGGTCTAACATATTTGCATAGCTGGATTTCGTAAACATACAATATCAGATATTTGGTTGATAAATCATTCATTGTTTCTCATTGTTGCTGTAATCAATCACCCCCGTGCATAATTATGTCTGTTATTGCAGTTTGTTTTTGTTCTGATACAACTGATTGTAGTGTGTTGCTAGTTGATTGTATATGGGGCACGTTTTTCTTTTTATTGACGAAGTAATGCATCACATGTCTTAATTCAGGATTAAGACAAGATGAACTGAGTGATTCGTGTTTCGTATTATTAAACATTTTCCCCAAATAATGTTTACGTTAGCTTTAGGCTAATTTATCAAATATATTCATTGCAGTTTGTTTATAGTTAGATTCAGTACATACTGTTCAGTTCAATATCTCATACAACAATTTACAGCTTCAAATTAAGGGTGTGCTTATGAAGGACTTACAACCGTTGTTTACTAATATATCAGTATGTACAAAGCTTATTAATGGCACCATGAACTGTATAATATAAAAATGACAAAGTCCAACATGGAGAAATGTTTGAACGGGAATTGCATTTCCAGCAGGTATTTGACAATACATGAACAGACGATTATCAATTTATCAAATAATGATTCCCTTTTTGGCACCAATAGCAGCTCTGGAAATTTAGATTGTTTAGTGTCGCCCTTTTGTTATTCCGGAATAATGTTGATTCTATTTCAGTTTGCAATCAGTTAAACGGATGATTAAGCTTAATTAAAAAAAAAATATTCAATCTACCCGCCTCTTTGTGTTATATTTAATACGTTGCAATATTGTTACATCAACAATTCACGTGTAATAATTTAAGATGTCATGTTATAGCTTTCTGCCTTTCCTGCAAAGAACCTTTCCTGCATGAACCGTGGCTTAAACTTAAAAAGTATGCAAACAATACAATTTACATTATCGTTTATATTACACGAAGATAAAAGATATTGCTTGTTTTGATTTATGCGTCCGTTTGTGCAATCAAACTGTTTTAAAGATTATTATGGCAAATGATAGTTTGACTGCGTTGTTGTTGTTTCCATAAACCACCGACGCCGTATCGTCTCTCTCAATGCTAAATACCAAAGTACAACTGCCTGCACTCTCTTGAAGACTGATAGAAAATAGATGTCCATATTTATCTTAAACATGACATTGACAAGGACGTTTGTGGCTGACTGTCAATCACAATTAGATTTGTCCGCACGATTTATGAGCCCATTAATAAACACTGCGTTCGATTTTTACCAAGTTGAATGTTACAGTGGAGGGATCTTATGAGGTTACTGTGTGGGATTGTGGTTTGTCTTAGGCAAATATATTATTGTTAATTTCCACTTATTAGCTACCGTTATATCAGTACTTAATTATATTTTTCGCTTGGTAAAAAAATACATGTTCCTTTACTTCAAACGAATCCTTAAAGTTTAAAGTTGTTATTGACAACGGCTTTACCTTGGCGTACACTTTGTGTTATATTTTCTCGGCCTCGGCGTTTGTCGTAATACAAAGTTACTGTTTTACAGTGAAAGCCGCCGACCTAGTAATTTAAAACTATTTCCATGTTTCCTGCGCGACAAAAAGTGCAGTGTAGCTCTACATATTTCTATGATACAATGTTAAAAGAGAGACAGAGTCACATGGTTGAAATCCCGTAGAGTAATAAAATCATCAAATGCAGACCCAAATATATATCCGACCACTTTTAACGAGATGCAAACATGAGTACAAATTGCAACACTAAATGAATTTGAATCACTCATAAAGCATCTCGGAATACAGTGTCCAATAATGTAATATATGTACATGTGACGGAACCAGCAAAAGGTCGATAGTGACCTACCCTCCCGCAGTCAAATTGGTCAAGCAATCTTGTTTTTCACACTTTTACTTCTGCGTCTACTACACTGATAATAGGATAGCATTGTTGACGAAGGCAGGACCCATCTAACACAAACATATGTTTTTCAGTCTACAGCGGTTGTCAATGGCTTTAAAAGTGGATTATACATTTCCGAAACAGCAAAACCCCAATCCTCGCAGTACCTTAATTAGTTACCCAACATTGAGGACATAAACATGCGCAATTCGGTCCTAGATTGTGAGAGAATATAAAAGAAAGTCTTAGAAGCTACGAAACCTACATCTTTTGGGATGTCTCTGTTATCGATTGTTTAATTTAAAATATCAGAACAATATGTCTACAAATAGAAATTTGCTCTAATAACAAGCTAAATGCAAACAGTAGGAATAAATTGCACAAGACATGACACACTGTCATTCATCATTATAGTTTTAAATTTACATTCAATGTTTTGCACGATATACATTTGGGATTTTGCATATTAAGTTAGAGCATTTCGTTTATCTTTGCGTTTTGGATCGACAAATTTGCCTGGCGAATAAGCACATCTTCTAAGAAAACACAAAGACGCGCCTATCCTATTATATATGCATATTAAGCCGGGTTGGCATATTCTATAACCATAAAAATGAATCGGCTGAACAAAATTTGTGCCGAAGATCCAATTTATCATGATCTGTTATATTCTTCACAAATTGTGAACGTCAAAATTCATTGCTGTATAAAGTCTGTAGACTTTGCTTAACGCTGGTGTTTCCATTTATGTTGATGTTGTTCATGCAGAATCTGATATAATAACATGCTTAGAATAACCTTAGAATTATTTTCCTTTACTAAACATTATATGTGTGACTAACATGCTAGGTTAAAACTTAAATGTGGTGTAAATGATAATAATTTGATTATGCGAAATGCAGTAGTTTTGATTTGTTTAAGAAAGTAATTCATGTTCACCAATCCTTAGAGGCAGTGTCTCAATTAAATTAGAACAAATCATAAAAATAAACCAACTATCAAAGTTTACGCCATTAATTAAATCAATATTGATACCGTTTGTTTCAGTAACTATTGTACACATATGCATTTCTTTCAAGCATATACATGTGTAACTACTAAATTGCATTTTTTCTCATTTCTATAATATTGACGTCTGTGGTAACCCCATCTATCCTATGTCTTGTTCTGTGTTGTATGTTTGATAATGTTTCTGTCGGACTATCTGACTCACATATAAAGGTAGTATAGTGTAAATAGAACTCCTAATGACGACCGAATTTCCTTACGTGGATCTGTGTAATTAAATCATTGACCAGTCTCACTTGAGGCTAAAATTATTTGTTTTAAATTTGACACACATATTCTAAAGGTTGAATATTCGTGTAAACTAAGCCAGTGTTATTTAAAACAAACGGAAATACGTTCAATGCAAATAAAATGCAAATGCGGAAAGAAGCAATACCGAAAGATAAGTGCAGTTGCTACTTCTCCTGAAAACCTCCTTTAGATCATGAGAGGAGAATCGAAGCAATTTAAAGATTTTTTGGAGTTGAATATTCAAAGTTTCATTAAATGACACTATGTCATGTACAAGCAAATGCGGAAATCTGGTAAAAGATTACCACATAATTTGTAAATATATATATGTAGATAAAATCATTGAGCAGACTTGCACATGAAGTTTAGGCACCCCCTCAGTCCATATTGCCCACTGACCTTTCCAATGCGGTAACTGTCGGGTTTGCTCTTTTTGTTAAATGACTCATCACAAATTTGTTCTTACTTTAACATTAGAATTGCCTGTGAATACCTTTGTCATGTGCCTTTTCAGATCTGGCCATTTGTTGAAATGTTCATATATGTCATATATTCTGATTGCAGTTAGATTAAAAAAAACACGCACATTGAAAGCGTTTGACTTGACCCTATTTTGCTTGTATTTGTGCCTTCAATCAAGCGTTTTAGCCTTTTAATAGTCATGTATTTTGCAGAGGAAATACGTCGTGATTAATCTAGTGTTAAAATTTTAAACATGCTTGTAGAACGTTTCTAATATTTATACACATCGGTTCTTCATACTTTGTATAAACAAAATAAACGATGCTTGTTTTAAGAAATATTTGATGACTGTATTATTGACTTAATTTTGATGTTTCCATCAGGAGATTACTTATTAATCTTAAAAGAAGTCGTGATGACGATAAGAATTACTCAAGTCTCAAGCAACGGTTTCTTTTTGGCTGTTTGTCATAAGGTCTTCTTTTGCAAAAACGCTTGACTGTTTTCATCATACTTTTTTAAAATTTAAGTTTTCTTCTCGCGTGTTTTTCCAACTGAAAAGGAAATAAACTCTGCGTTTACCTAAAGTTAACATATTACCTTATCCAAAGAGCATACATGTACATATACGTAGACATGTGCATAAGTGACAAATCAACTAATGAACTATATGTCATATGACTTATGGTAACAATTTCATTTTACAGTCCATTTTCATCGAATTGTTTGTTTGGCTAATGCGTTGGTTACATAATTCGCCTCATCATAACTATCTACAGGAAAGCCGTAAACACATAGGTTGGGACTTGATCGGGGCGAGAACTTCCAAGTCGGGGAATCTTCCAGTTCACCTTCGTTGCGCAGGTGGCTCTACCCCGGCATAAGTCTTGAGTCGATGCGAAGACGATAAAGCATTGAACTGCCGTACACGAGGTGCCAGCTTCAACTCATACAAACGGCTTTTTAAACATTCCTCTCCCTTTTAATAGCCAGAATATTTTCCAGCTATGTAATTTATTAATAAACACGTTATCTAGTATTCTAGTAAGCAGGTGGCTCATTTTTTAAAACATGATACCATCCTGACTGATCTTTTCGTTATGTAGTTGTTCACTGTTGCCAAATGTGCATGGAAGTGGTAACATACGTTGAAGCTCTATAACCAGGTTTAAGTATACCAGGAAGATATTTTATCCGGCTGATTGAACGTAGGCGGAAACTGTTTTATTGACAAGTCTTAATGTTCTTGTAACTTTTACAACAAATCTGCATGTCCTTAACTCTTTCTTTCCAAAAGGCCAGTACTTAAAGTTGTTTAAACTGTATACATGTCAATTTGAGTCTGCTTTAGTTGCACACGTGATGTTGATCGATCGTTGCCATTTTCCATTGATATTTCAAGTTAATTAAAACAGTAAAAAGAGAAAGAAAGCGTGTGCTCTCTCGATTGCACGCACGGAGTTTATGTTTGGTTGATTGCTACTTTCTCCACATTAGGCATTGACTTGGCAAGCTGAGGGAATATACCTATAATTATTTAACCAAACATATGGGTCAATGACAATCGACGTTTATCCGAAAAACAAAAGATAATCTTTTTGTATTTCGTCCTAAAAGTAATATCTACTTTAGTTCATTTTACTTCTAAAATAATCGACATAAAAACCGGACTTACTCGGGATTCTGTGATTAAACGAGAACAAGAATCCTTTAAGTCACCAGTGAGTCTCTTGTGGAGATCGTTGATCTGGCATTTGAAGCAAAATAATGATGTAAAACTATAGAAATAGCCCCCGGCCGAGTTTTGTTATTTCATCAGTAGACATCTAATGCAAGATGCAACACTGACAGAAGAAGGCGTCAATTAAAAAAATAATTATGTCTACGTTTTATGGGTTATCTGAATAAATTGCAAAAGTGATGTAACAACCCTTTGCGTGAAAAGTCTGTACAAAATATGTCATAGAGGATGTCAGGGATAAAACAAAGTCCATATCGTTGCGTTTTGGCTAAATAATATGATTATTTGATTGTAAATGATGTTTCAAAACTTACCTACCAGACGTTTGCATCCGATAAGTACTTTGTTATTCTTTTAGTGTGCTTATACAGATACAAAATAATATAACTTAAGAGCAACATGATGTCTGGAATTTGTTGATAGACAATATCATTGCACAATATTATTGTACAGCGGGGTCTACATTTTGCTAACATTCTCTGCACATTTCTGTCATTTAAAAACACTCCATCTCAGAAGAACATACAAACTTAACCTATTGCCAGTTATTTTTCCGGGATGTTTGCATTAACATAGCTATATTGGCCCTCTCATAGACTCTATGTCTCAAAAGTTAAGTACGTAGAATACGAATTAATTACTTTTCGTCATTGAAACACTGTCTTCATTCGTGAGAATTTCAAAGACGGTGTTTACCAGGTTATATAATTATTATTCATGTAAATTAGTTCCTTTTTTAAACGATTATACAAAATACAAAATGAATGCTAACTAAAATGTATCTTATAATATGACAAGCATTATTATCATTTGAGGGTGTTTATTCTGTACAAGTCATATAAATGAATACAACAGTAACAGTGTGCGTTGGCCCATGACAGTATACGATGGCACGCTCCTCATAATGGTTCCGTTTTGATATGCTATAAATCTAGAAAAGGCCATGGTCATAGTTTATATCGCGCTTGTGTCGGTGTCTTTGTAATAATATTTCAAGCGATTAAATTAAAACAAATTAAAAACAAGTGTTTATTTGTTAAACGTCTATATATTAAGAAAAAAAACTGTAATGGTACTAACATTGTCACTTTTTGTAGGCTGTGACAGGGGTTTATGTGTCCAGATTGACTGAAAACATATGACGTGGGGATCGCGTGCTTTGGGTATGAAGCATAAAGAAATAATAATGGTTCTATTAGATTTGGCACATATTTCTTCTTAAATCCCGATATTCGTTAATGAATAATGTGTCTCTTCGTTTTTTCTAGCCTAAGAATGTAGTTCAGCTTAGTTTTTCGGGCCTATTTGATTGTTGATAACACCTTAGTAACAAAGAAGTTAGTCACAAAAAAGGAACAGTTTCTTTCAAAAGTAAGATTGTCAATATCAAATTTGTTTCTCTGTTACGCAATGTTTTGCTTAATATACATTTTTATTTAAGAATAACAAAATTTTAAAGGAATTATTTTGACAATTTCATTGAACAATAATCAATGATTCACTAAAACTACAGCACACATATGATTATCAAGGCGTATCTTCTTTACAATTCAATTACTGGATATATGTCCATTACAAAAGAGTTTTGCATGAATAATTATGAATAAATTGAAACAATGTCACATATATTTTAAAAGGCAATACAGAGACTGTATAGATAAGTAATGGATAAAATAACATACTGACTGCAGATCGTCACATCCTTTGTCTAATTAATTAACGAAAGATTCCATGTTGTTAGTATACATATAAATGTCATATCTGCATCACTGAGCCCATGTTTCTAGATTTTTCCAATAGTTGGCCTATAATAAAAGATAAAATAATTTATTGCAATATTTCCCTATAAAACCTTTCCTCATGTTTGATGTTTTGTCAAATTAATTGTGAATTCTCTTACATGGCCTTACATAGGGAGTGGCCTCTCTGCTATCTTCCCCAATCAACAATATAGACGACAAAGCAGACTCCAAAATTCTAAATGAATAGTTTTTCATATATCACGTAACTGAGTTGTAGAAATTCCATGCTCAGTCATATGTCTAGTTTACCAATTCAACGTCGATGCTTTATATACTCGTGAAGTTAGATACTAGATATATTTCACTTTTTAACCAATTCTCTGTCTGTATGATCAATTAACAAGTACTCGTTTCAACGTAGATAAGCTACTTAAGGAAATTACAACTAACAAGGATTTCTAATTGAAGATGCACTGCTATTTCCGGAAAATCTTTTAAGTTTATCTTTATCGCTCTTAACGAAGTAAAATGAAATTTTATATTATTTGTTTAACTTCCAAATGAATGATCGCCATGAAATTATGATACAATCTACATTCTTTGTGACTAACGAGGGATCTAAGCCTTGTTTAACTAATGAGGTTAATATGCCCCTTTCATAATATCTTGACGAAATATGCCATTGATGGTAATTGATTGGTGTCAGAATTACTAGTCTTGCTGTTGATTGTTGGCATCCTTCAGTCTCTAGAGACAATGGAGTCGGCACTTGAGTATTTAATTAGTTGTGGGGCAGCAGCGCCGGCTGTGGCTGAATAAACCAATGTGGAAGATGCAGCTCAAATGGGACTTGATTATCTGTTGTTTGCGGCTCTTTCTTTTCTCGCGTAAGATCTCTCTCTTCTTATCAGCTTGCTTGACGCCGGTTATGACATTTGCACGCCAGCTAGAGCGGTCGGAGTTTGCTGTCTTGAGATCTTCTGGGTTGATATTGCATGACTTCAGCTGTTGATTATATCCACTTTATTCTCAAAAGCCATGCTGTACGTGAATGGTACGATAAAGTCACTTAGTTGACGCCAAGAAACCATTTATATTATATTTATCTTGTGTTACAGTAAC
Source organism: Sinonovacula constricta (assembly GCA_007844125.1). Classification (NCBI taxonomy): domain Eukaryota; kingdom Metazoa; phylum Mollusca; class Bivalvia; order Cardiida; family Solecurtidae; genus Sinonovacula; species Sinonovacula constricta. Next base: position 89,959,670 of record CM017555.1, read on the forward strand.
ACGAAGCCTGAATGCAGAAACTGCATAAAATTCACAATCTACACGGGGCACTGGTTTAAAAATCAATTGATTAGTAATCAATCTTCTTATTTCGCTTGTGCCATTAATCACCATCAAGACGGTTAATAGCTTCATCGAAGGAGTACTTAAACACAAATTATATATTTTTTTTTCATCAAATAAACCTCTTAGAATATAGGGGTCTTCCGTGTTACTAGCTTTGCTAAACTTGCTAGATTAAGGGCTTGTTTGTCTTAGATGCTGCCATAAACATGTCGTTTGTTTGTATCGATTGGTACCACTATTTTCTTGTAAATGTAAAGCATAAAGAAAATTATGCCGGAATATGCTGCAAATCTACAAGATGTTGTCAGGCTGGTATGTAAATTCTTCGTTATTGGAATTGTGTGTCATATTAAATATATGATATGAATACACCACAAGAGAGTAGGATGAGATATATCCATTATCAATTAAATGTCTATTTTGACAGTGTATCTTTACTACTGAGAGAAAAGTTTCGTAACGAGACAGTGTAACATACATTCAGTCATATAATGCTAAAGGCAATATTAATTGTCATTTATTTTACAAAAATCACCTGACTGTCACGCAATGTTTACGTTAAAATAAGTGAATTTAAATCGCATAACCATAACAGCGGCAAATTCCCTATTTAGTGGTTTAACGCTATTTCTGTGCTATGTTGATTGTGAACGCAGAACACAACGAATATATTTATTTGTATTTGACACCTTCATTATGATAACATACGCATTTCACGTCATTGTGTCTAATGTGATAATAAGACTAGGTCCTCTGAGATTTAAAATGAAATTATATTAAAATTTGTACAAGCAGTAGACTGAGGTTGAAGCAAAATGTTTTTTTTTTTGTAAAAGAGACACGACCACGGAACCAAAATATATTAACTATATTCGTCTTGACGGAATACAGTTTCAAAGGCATTATATTCTGTTCTTAATATCAATTTTCTCTGGTATCAGGCAGGCTGATGGCACAGCGCGAAGCATTTAACAATTACGCTAATGTTTTCTAGTCATGATAAACACACATAGAATGTACATGAAAAAGGTTTTAAATAACATAGTTACAAAATCTATAATCAAGCAGGCAACAACTAATTGCGTTATCAGATGATTTTCAATAATAATAGTATTATCCCAATGTTTGTCAAAATACTTAAATAAAATTTGTTTTATTGCTACCAATATATTGGTGTCCTTAAAATAGTAAATTAGCTGACGGTTCTTCGCTGAATCTTTGAATACATGACTCCAACACTAGCGGTTCTTGCTCTCTAGAGTGTTTCTTTTGGCTAATTGGCAATATAAAACAACTGCTTGATGAGCGTATGCACTCCTGACATTTGTCATACATGTTATTCCTTGTAAAGACCTCTGTCCATTTCTTTCAACTTGTGAATCTTTGTTATACATGTATGTAGTAGTTTTTGTAGAACGATTTATTGCACTAGTTCATATTGAACTCGAATGGGGTCTTCTTCTTTGAATTATCCAAAAAGTGTGCATGAATTTTTGTACGCTTTTATTTATTAATTTATTCTTTCTTCTGTTGTTGTCCTTCCATGATATTATTATACATTTTGCAAGTTAACAACCAATGTCAGACCGGCCGCAATAGCTCAGTTGGTAGAGCGTCGGCTTGCGGATCGGGAGGTCGTGGGTTCGAACCCCGGCCGGGTCATACCAAAGACTTTAAAGTTGGTAGTAGTGGCTTCCCTCCTAACGCTCGGGGCTAAGGGGACAGCATTACGCCTGACTCGTCGGTGTCAGTATAATGGACCGGCCGGGTTCAGTCCTTGGGCACATCATAAGTGCCCCTGTGCTATAATGATAGAAATGTCGCTGCGCAGTATCGGCAAAAAATGCCGGCTAATCCCTAAATCACAACCAATGTCAGTGCTGTATTCTGTAAAAATGTGCTGCTAGATCTCTAATTAAACGGGGAGATTCTGAGGCAGTTGTCAATATTTTGTCTCGGTACATTTTGTACGAACGTGTAAATCTTAATTATCTAGATATATTGCCATACTTTAGCAAGGTAACATCTATTAGCTTAGGAGAAGTCTCACTAAAGAAAATGCATTTCGGTATTGCAGTCTTTGCATATTCTTCTTTTATGATATTAAATGATTATTAAAAAATGTGCTTCTGATGTTACGAAATGAGATTGCGTTTGAAAGAATCTCCCAAAGCAGCAATCATTGCCTGTTTTAAGGCAGTTTTTATATTTCTTCATGATGCTATTTTTATCAATGTTTATATACTGAGAAACGTTCTTACCTTGCTAACTGATGAAACAATTTATTTACAAGATGAGTATAAGTCTTTATGGAGGAAAGGCACGCAAATCAGTATTTGTTTTATTTGCACTATTGTTGTTGTTTTTTTAAAAAAACGGACAGGGAGTGCGAGATTGGAGCGCTCCTCAAATCAGGTATAGGCACCACGGTTTATTTGGTGACTGACCGTACCAAGGCGGTAACTGCTGGGTGTTCTTTTTGTGTGTAATATCTTATGTGTTTTTGTCACCTTTACATTTAGTTAGTATGTCATTGTTTAGAGTCAGTTCAGATTTAAAGATTTTAATAGATGTGTTAATTTTCAAAGGACCATTTCTTAAATTCTATTGAAAGGCTTTGTTAATTTTGAATAAATTTGACATATCAGAAAACCATGAAAAGTAAATTAGAAGATTGTAACTTTTGTGTTTAAAAAGTGAAAACTATAAAAGTTAAGTTTAATACGATGGACAGATAAATCAATATTAAAACATATAAATTCTTAAACGGATTTATCCTACTTAGAAAAACAACATTTAATATAAAACTTTAACTTGAGTGTACTTATTTGTACAGTGAATTTTTATGACAGAAAGCTATGCTTCTGTTCAAACAAAGAGACTCAATTTCTCAAATTTTGAAAAGGTTTTGGCATATATCAGAAATAGAAAATATGAAAAGTTCTTATTAGCATTATTATAGGTAATAAAATTGGAAGTACAGCTAGACAAACACACATGCAAGTTAATGTATAGGTGGCAAAACACTGAGACCAGACATTACACACAGAGAGAAAACCAACAAATACAGCCTCAGAACAGATAGTTGTACGATAATTGAACCAATATCCAATTGAATGTTCTAAATATTTAAATAGAGACACATAGAAATATGTATTAGGCAGTACGCCCCTAAGAAAGTAATTGGAACCGGCGTTTACCATTGTCCAATCACGTAAGGATTTACAAAAATAAAACACAATCACGATAACTATCCAAAAGAAAAACGTCAATATTCCACTACAATATAGCATACAACTTTGTAATAATTAATTAAAATTGTCTCTGTTAGCATCAAATTGATTAACAAGGAAATTAAATCCTGTCCATGCTATATTCAGACATTTAGTCTGTTTTAATCGGGGTTTAGCGGCCCTAACATTGCAATTCTTGATGTTTTTGCTTAAACAACTGTGTTGAAAACATTAATCGCATCGAAGTAAAACAAGGAGTGCAAAAAAGTGTCAAGTTAAATTTCCTTTAGAAAGCAAAATGTTAAAGCAGGATTATCTGTGCCAAGAAGCTAAACATCCTTCCTAATGTTTATGACAAAGAATAAGAATACATGACAAAGTCCTATGAGCATTGCAACATATACCAAACTCCGAAAAGGCACAAAGCAAAGGTATTGCACATGCAAACAAGTTTATGTTCGTTTTGCTCATTAAGTCTCAATTGAAATTTACAGGCTTGCTGAAGGTTTTACTTTATAGTCATTATTAGTCCGATGTATTGATTTTTACTCTGTGTTTTGTGTTATTAGATAGAAACTTCAGCATGCAAGGTTCTGTTAAAACCAAACGTTAGTATCCTTGACCAGTGTATTATTTACGACAAGAACTTAACATTACCCTTTCATTTGATGTGTTATATCATATAAGCGTTCTGTATATGTATTTTTTTTAAATCTGGTTACAAAGATTAAAACTATTTCAGGTGACCCTTGGTGGGAATGAAATATAAAAAATCTGTTACGTTTCAATCTTAATGTCTTAATTACATTTGTGCAGATGAATACAAAATTATGACAATGTACTATGAGTATTGCTTTATATATTAAAATTTAAAACGGTCTATTCATATTCACAGGCTAATAAAAGGAAAACATATTCGCTTTGTTAAACAAAATAATGTTAGACAGAACATTTTGCTTTACGAAATACTTTAATTATATTAAAATAAAACGGTACTCTATCAAGGAAAATCCAAGTAACCAAAGAATGTAAAACATGCATTGCACAATAAACCGATGAGTGTGATTGATAACAGTTACCGGATATTTAAACATATGCACTGCATATAACGATTTACAAAATCCAGCCGTGCATATAAGATTCATAGGAAAATCCATAATGACTTGACTTCCATCATGACATTCTATCATTGCATATCACGTGGGATTTAGAGTGATTTATGATGTGACTTTATTTTTTTGTCTTTCAAGGGTCACTGTTGTAATGTCTTTAAGTGAGGGTGCATTTACTTTTACATTCATGCTGACATGTCAGAGAGAAGAAACGAGTTCAACCGTAAAAAAATGTCTTAGTTAAGATATATATATTTAAGGTGCTTTGAAATGATATAATTGTGTTAGAAAACTGTTCATTTTTATCCAACTGTCATTACTAATTAATCGTTTTACTAGGACAGTTTTGCTTTAAGTTAATCTCTTCTTAGGAAATAATTAGAATAATAAGAGACAAGGCGACTCTCTATACTATATGTATATGTGTGTGTGTGTGTGTGTGTGTGTGTGTTTGCGCGTGTGTGCATGTGTGTACGTGCGTGTGTTTGTGACATTTTTAAGAGAGACTAGTGCAATAATTGTTATGTTAATTCTTAATGGCATTCTCATTTATATGCAACATTTCAAAAATCTACTTTTTACAATGTTGTGGCCTGCCAATGGCTATTTAATGGTACATTGTGTGAGTAAGCATTTTAACTAGATTCGATGTTTTCTGAGTAAAGCGACATTAGGGATACATGGGGCATAGAGAAAACAGCACATGAGCAATCCAAATGGACCACACTTTTTGTTTCTTGCAATTTTTCGTTTTATATAATATTTATTGCTAAAATTATTGATAAATATTGATTAAAATGCCAAATATGTCTCAGGTGCGTATCCTCTAAGTTTGTCTAACTAATAATCATAAGCCAAATAATTTAATTTGAACCATTCATTATCAATTTGAATAAAACAATCCAATCCCCCTAGGAAACCACGTTATTTATTTTGTCTTTAACGCATTCCCCATCTAGAAACAAATATGTGGCTGCATTCCGGTAAGTTTAATTGTTTTTTTAAAATAGTTTCCTTAAAATTGACTACACAGTACAATAATAATTGCATTATTAGAACTGCCAAGGTATAATTTCTTAAAGTACTATAGTTGTAATGTCTCGCTAATATAGATTGTATACTTTGTGATCTTCTCCGTTTTCTCAACATCCGCGACATTTAAAATTACAATCATAAATAAGAATATATATGACAAAGACCTATGAGCATTGCAACATATACCAAACTCTGAAAAGGCACAGAACAAAGGTATTCCACATGCAAGCCAAGCGAAAAGTTAGAACAAATTTGTAATTCGTCTTTTAACGAAAAGAGAAAACCTGACAGTTACCGTCTTGGAACGGTCAGTCGGCAATATGGACCGACTAGGGTGCTTAAACCGATTTTACAGAGCTCTAACCTCGCACTTCCTGACGAGTTTCTCAAATGCAAGCAATGAAAAGAAAAACGATCTATTTGAATACAAAATGTCCAAGCGTTGATATTTTCTATTACAAGTTATTACAAAAGTCGTGACGTCATTGAAAAATAATGTCCATATAATGTTTAGAAAGAATATGGTATTATTTCGAGTTAAAAAACTACACAAATACGGTTGACTATAAATGAAATTAAATTTCTGAATCATGAACAAACTTGACCAGAGACGAATAAATGGTTGCAGCATCCTGTTCAAGTGAAGATTGAATTGAGGAACCAAAGTCCAATGTCCATCAAAGGAAATACAGGTAACAGTCCTTGTAGGATGAATTAAATGACAACATAGATTACATGCACGGGGAGACTTTTTACGACCGCCACACTGCACAAGTAACATTGTTGTGATCATGAATAAGAATCCTTCCCGTTGTATTAGAATATTTATATTAAGAAAATCATTGATAGTGTAAATGTGACCGGTGTGAATGTTATCATTACAACAATAATCCAAACGACGTAAAACATGCTTTCTCAATGTTGTTCATTTTACCCATACATATTGCCTTTTAACTTTGCATTTGATGACCACAGTGTATAAATAACCATCTGATCATTCAAACATTGTTATTTAATTCATGAAGGTGGAATGACAAACATGTCAACGATGGCAGAAGGGTGTTAAACTCGACTGAAAAAAAGAGATATTATTGTTGTGAGTGTAGCAATTACAGGGGAGAGTTTACAGAAGGACGCCACCCTTCACAGATTTCCAAATTGACGATAAACTGAGAAAATTGTAGATAAGTTGACTTAAAACAATGAGCCAAATTTCCACTTGCAATCTGAAAAATGATCGACTTTGTTCAGAGCATTTTCTAGAGGGAAAGTACACCAAGGAGAATCCTATACCGTGTAGATTCGTCGTAGAAAACAGTTTCAAAAGTGGGTGGGGAATTGTGTGTGCATCATTCACGCCAAAATCAAAACTCCAAAGCGTCTCAAAGATTTAATTGTTTACAGAAAATGTATAATCTATGACAATGTCGAAAGATAAAAGAATAACGATGCCTTATTCAAGTATAAACAATGGCTGCGATTAATAGGTTACCGAGCAAATCGAAACAAAGACCATCACGTGACGTTAACAGCAGCGAATTTGCACAAAGGTCATTAACAGTCACACCTCTAGTGCATGACCGCAATAAAAACAATTGACGGTCACACTGACTTATTGACTTCCAGGTTTTGTTGAGTGGCCGCTTATTACATGTCAATTAATGAAAGAATTGTCAGTTTAAGATGACCGCTGATTGGACGACAATTAAAGAACACCGTTAATTACGATTAATTTTAGTCAATCATAGATACGAGGGAACTTGTAAGTAACAAACACATTCAGTTGTGTCAACAGTTTGTTAACTTAATAATGTATTTATCATACGCTGTTGTTTGAACAGGACTCCAGATAAGGGGCGTATCTATGTATCTGAGTCATTTAAAAAGACAAAATACTAAAAATATTTCACTTCTAGACGTAGCAGATACACCCAGAAAATCTTATTTAAATACCCTTTTTTATAATTGTGTGTAACCTATTTGATAATCTATTTTCTTACAAAAAATGACTGGTGAAGGTTATCTTAAATGGCCGATTCAGTAGTAAAATGAAATTGCACCCTTGGTTGCTGAATTTAACCAGAGTAAGAGCCCAACGCACTCTCTTCACTATGTAAATGCTGTAGACCCTATTCGAGCAGTTTCAAAAATAAAGGTTAAAAAATACACAATTTCGTTTTATTCAATTATTTTAAACAAAACATTAAAATTCTTTTACTTGATTGTTATTGCCTTATGAGTTTTACTATAATTCTTATCTGGAGTTTGAAGAGTTGTATAAAAATATACTGTTGCAGCTGCAGCAGCTAATACAGTAGTTGATATTCATTTTACTTGGTTAAAGTAATAGTAGGAAAATAATTATCATAGACTGTTGTGAAAATATACTTAATTACACTTTATTTTTGTTTCAAGATGCTGATAATAGTCATAGATTGCCAAGATTGAAAAATTCTCTCCAAAGGGCGTTACAAACAACTCTCCTTCGCGTTTGACGCTGTCTTGTTCGTCGTACAATTTAATTTTACTTAATGTCCATACAACAAGCTTTTCTATCCCTCTAGCGTGTATTATAAGTTCCGGACGATTCTCTGATACATGCACCCCTCTTTATCTAAGAAAGTCTTTTAAGTTCACGCACTGATAGTTTTGAAAATTTGCACAGATCACCGATTTCATTGTTTTCAGAGGTCATCTTGTTTTGTTTGTTTGCCTACCGGAAGTTGTACGAAAAACGAACGATAACTCTACCAAGGGAGATAACAAGGGTTATTAAACAGGACTATTATTTCACAATTTAAACCAGTTCCGACCGGCATGTGTGTGCCAGTATGCTAGCGTGTTTTGTTTATGCCTAGCTGCACTGTGTTCAATATGTCGAATGTACAAAGAAGGTATGCACGAACGACACATAACATTATAACAGCATTCCTTTCTATCAATGTAAACAAATACATGCAGCAGCACTAGCTAATTAGTATTTACAATATTAACTATATACGACGATGCCTTCAAAAAAGGCAAATAATAAGTCGGTCTGTCCTTCGGTTTATTGACTGCAAAAACAATAATTAAGACAGCATATTATGAAGCGCCTTTCACAGAGGCCGATCATTTTAAGAACTGGTTATCAAAAAGCTCTTTTCATTTTAAAGGAAAACAGAAAAATGCATACATTGTTGAAGTATTTATGCATGTGAGCGATTCATTACAGAAACAATAGATGGTTTCTTGAACCAAAAGGATGGGTTCTATATACATCAAGCCCATCACTACAAAAATAGTATATATATAATCTTGCAATTCGAACATTTACGGACACGTCATTTTTTTATCCATCGGATTATGGGTACTGACAGAAATTATGTTAAAATAATTATTAACGATAAAAACTTAATATGATTCTAGATGATAAAACAAATAAAATATGTTTAAACTAAACAATTTAAATTAAATAAGTCATGTACTTCTACTTTACATAATATACATATGTTGTACATAAGTTCATTGTATCTGTTTTACCTCCTGATGCAGGTGCTAACTGTTCGTTGTTCACTTTGACGGGATATTTTATTTGCATTGTTTGTTGGATAGAAAAACCTTCAGGAAGTGCGAGGTTGGAGCGCTCCATAAACCAGGTTTAAGCACCCCAGTTGTTCCTTTTGCCGACTGGCCGTTCCAAGGTGGTACTGATGCTTGTTCTTTGTGTGTGTTATGTCTCATCTCTGTGTATTTGTCACATTTACATCAACCCTGTTTGCTTTTGTCTAGAGGTGGATTAAATTTAAATATTTGTTGAAAGTTTGATATGACATTCTCTTAGTTACCTATTAATCAACATTTCCGTTTAGCTTAAACGGGTAGGATATACTTATATAACAGTTTAATGATTTGGGTTGTTACAGGAATCCAGCTATGCAACTCGGCTTTAATGCTTCATATCCTATCATGCAAGTAATAAAAGCCAGGTATGTCTCTCTAGCGGCAGGTAGTCTTAAATTGTTAAGTCGGACCCTTGAATCAATATCAGAAATTGAAAGAAACACGTATGCCACAGTGTTTTTGCATTAGGTTTAGTTTTCCTTTACGTCATATCCCCTTTTAACGTACTTTCAAATTGGTCTGCACATAGATTTTTATATCTTTTTCACGATTGAATAAAAGTTTAGACTCTACATGATGCTGCTATCTTTTAAATTTTACGTTTTGTAACAATAAAGAATATGTTACATATTTTTTTTTGTATTACCAGAAAGGTTATATTTATTTGTGAATTTGAGGAAAGATGACTTTGACAACAACCATAACCCGGCGGGAATTGATTTTCAGTCCAACTTATTTGCATAGCTGGAATGTTTAGAAACACAATACCAGATATTACTATTTTGCTTGAGAAATCGTTCATTGGTTCTCATTTTTGCTGTAATCAATCAATCACGTGCATAATTATGTCTGTTTTTGCAGACAGATTTTTTTCTAATACAGTTGTAATGGTATGTTATAGATGTGTGTGTAAGGGGCACATTCTTTTTGTGTTGGCGAATTAATGCATCAGATGTCCGAATCTAAATTCAGGATTAAGGCAAGATGTACTGAGTGATTCGTGTTTTGAAATATTAAACATTTTATTCCGAAGAAGGTTTATGTTAGATTGACGCTAATTTATCAAATATTTTTTCAGAGCAATGAATGTACTTTCAGAGTGATTTTTTCTAAACAAGCTGTACAATGTACAGCTCAGTTAATCTATTTAAAAATATCACATTCAGTAAGTAGCAAATTCAAAATTAAGGGTGTGTTTTAAAGAACATACATCTAATGTTTAATAATATATCAGTAAGTACAACGACTGAAGTTGGTGGCATTTGGAAATATATTTATGTTTATTTCCTTTTATTACTTACCGCTATAAGGGTACTTTATTATGTCTTTCTTGATCAACAGATTAGTGTTTCTTTTATTCAATAGATTCAAAAATTATTTACGGTTAACGGTATTTTAAAACGGTTTTTGAGATCCCGTAGTTTACTGTCAGTTTTGTCTTATCCTTGTCGGTGTTTATGTATTCACTGTTTTAACTGGTGCAATTATTGTTATAAAGTACAACACAAAATTAACTTTAAACCACACCACCCTGAATCACCTGTCCGTAGATATAAATTATCCTGATCTGTAATATTCTTCACAAAATGTAACGTCAAAATAAACACTGTGGTTTCCATTTATATTGTTGTTGTACATGCACATGCAGTATCAGGCATAATAACTTGGCATATAAAAATGTGTTGTTTTTTTTACTAAAAAGTATATACGTTACGTCATAATTGTTATGTCTGGTCTAAATTATTTACGAGTTAATTGAAAATTTATATTCACCAATGTCTCTGTTACATTCGGAGAAAAAAAAACAAACAGGCATAGACAGTTATTGCTTTTTTCACCATAAATTCAACCCATTCTTTCTTATTATATATATATATATCTTTCCTGCAGTTTTCTCAAATTTCCCGGTAAATGTCCTCTGTAGTTCTTCCAACCATCGTAAATCTTGATCTGTGTCGTATGGTCTTGATCTGTGTCTGAAATTGTTCCTGTCGGATTTTTATTTTTACTTTTTTATTTAACTAACATATATAAAAAGGAATATGAAAGGAAGTTCTCGATTAAGTTGAATATCATTCTCTGTAATAGTCGACAATTAACATTTTACAAAGAACATATTTGTTTCTGACTTTAAATGTACAATTGTTAGGTACCCATTAAATGTTGTCTTTAAAAGTTGCATTTGTATTACATCTAATACACGTGTTAAAAAGTTTAACTTCATCTACAATACACAAACTTTATTTCCAAAAAAATAATCGTGCGTAACATGTACAACGAACACTATATTTAAACATATAACTTAATTACTTTTTTGCACTGGAGTTTCATTATAAGAGATACATCGATGAAACAGTAGTTGATACAAAAGCACTGAACATTGGCCTTGATTAAAGACTCAACCCCCACCCCATCCCTTCCGAAAAAACACAATACTGTGAGATCGATCGTAAATCACATAATTCGTGTACATAACACCGCGATGTCATAGTTATTAAATCATAAGTCACACTTAATGCACATGGGCGTACTGCATTGCCTTTGATCACCACCTCTTCTTTGATACAACACTAGCTTGAGGAACACCACATCCACCACCTTCTCTTTACTATTTATCATTTACCTGAAGTCAATTCAGACCGCATTCTTTTTTCCACTGTCTTTAACCTGTAACAGGGTTGCTGATATGTGTATTTCAGGACACTAGCCTTAGTGTACAGTTTGTATGCTGCGATTAACAAACATATTTTAATAAGAATTATTTTAAGTAGATAACCAGGTTTGAACTAGTTTAAATTTTTATGATAACCTTACATTAAATCAACCAAAATTATTAATTACATTATACGTGCCATACATATATAATGTATAAGTTGTCTCGTGTTTAAATAAGTAACACCGCATTGAATTAAGAGCATAATAATGCTTTATGGAAAATATCTAGTTCATTACCATATTGGTTATTACGCGAACGTAGTTTTCATTTGCTGTATGTATCTTCCACCATAACCTGGACTTAAGTCCCTATTTGTGCCACAGTACACGATCGTGCAACACTGAAAACACAATAGTTTGGCATAATTTTTGTGATTTCAAGAATTTAAATCCAGGGTTTGCACTGCTTATTTGATGATGGGTTTCCATTGAATCTGTGATGGTACGGACCTAGGGACTTGGTAGAGGGATATTGAAATAGAGGCTCAGATCTAATGCACAAAGTAGTGAGCTAAGATCTAGTCTAATGAATGTTTCTGCAAAAATATATTTTGAGAATTTTGTAAAAGAAAATTGTATTTACAAATGAAGAGCTTATTCATACCTAACAATGCTTTATAACTGTTTAATTTTTAAACGAACTGAATTTCCCTTACAATAATATGCAGAGGCCCATAAATAGATTGTTGTCACTTAACTTAAACAGACAGATGGGAATTAAATGGGAATTTGCACGACATTGAAGGATTAAGCCCGTGCGGATGCGTCCCGTGTGCTACAATTGGGAAACAATTTGTATGCTTTCTGACGGCAACTTTCAATCTAGATGCTTTATTGCATATTTTATCTAAAGGTTAGATTGAAAACCTCTCCATATAAAAGTTCTCGCGCCGAACAGGACACCAACCCGCAAGGCGAGTGGCTAAGGAGTTGGCGACTTTAACTGCTTCGCCACGGGTGCCCCACATAGGTGATACGCCGTGATTAATCTAGTGTTTAAAGTTTTGTAAATTGCTAGCAATTTGAAGAGTTTCGAATGTTTATGCACAGTGGTTCGTCAAGCGTTTTCCCATCGTCAACCAGAACAGACGAACATTGGTTAACGAAATATTTGACCTTATTTTGATGTTTCCATCTGTATAGTTCTCTTCAAGCTATAAGAACGTACAAAACACAATGTCAACAAGATTAACTAAATCTCAAGCAATTATCAAGTTTTTTTGCGGTTTATCATTAGTTCAATTTGTGCACATAAAGCTAAACTGTATCCATTTATTTTTTGACATTTCATATCTACGTCGCGAGACTTCCAAACGGACAAGAAGCGGTGTTTTGAAAGGAAATAAACTCTTTCTTTACTATTTAAAGTCACATGCCTTATAATAACTCCTTCCGATCAATAATTTTATTCAGTTTGTTTTTCTTTTACGTTGTCTACAAAATTTGTTTCCTCATGTCAGATAATTCTGTTTTTAAAGGCAAACTGTATCTAGCTGAGCCCTAAACGCATGGGTTCAAGTCCATCGGGGCGAGAACTTTCATGTTGGGATATCTTCCAGATGACATGCGATGCGCCGGTGGTTCTACATTATAAAGTAATAAAAATAATTAGCTTGAAGTCGCAAATATGGCCACAGCTAAGTCCAATATATTATACGACCAGGTTCAAATAGTACAAAACAAGTATATTTTTATATTTTTCTTCTATTACAATTTCCCCCCTTTTTTCATTCGTTAGCATATTGGCAGCTCTTATGTATTAATAAATACAAATAGATAGGTTTTCTAATAACATAAAGCCAACAGTCCTTTTAAGACCGTTACTGAGAAAAGAAGTCGGTGAGAATATTTATTAGGAAAGAAGTAGGGAGTTGTTAATGCTATCACTATCATTTCTCTGTGTCCTTAAAAATTTTACTTCTGAAACAAGCGACATGAAAACCGGACTTATTCGGGTTTCCGTGAATAAAAGAGATCAAGAAACCTTAAAGTCACCAGCGAGTCTCTTGATGTGGCCTTTGAAGCAGATTAATGATGCAAAACTATAGAAATTGCCTCCGGCCGGATGTTGCTATTATTCAATAGACGTGGCTTCTAATGCAAGATGCAACAGTGACACTATTCGGCGTCAATAAAAGTTATAATAATGTCTACATGTTTATGGGTTAATAGTTTGCAAAAGTGAAGCATCCCTCATTATGTGAAAATGTATGTACAAAATATGTGATGCACGTTGCCGGAGGTAATACAAGAGCCCTAGTGTTATGGTATCCTGCTAAATATTATGATTAGACGAGTGAAACTGGGGTTTCAAAACTGACCTACCAGATGTTTGGAGCCTATCAGTACTGCTTTTTTATAACTTCATTTCGCTTATACATATAAATTATAAGATTACTTGTTGAAGAGCAACATGATGTCTGGAAGTAGTTGCTAGGCAAGCGGCTATCGGGCAGAGGTGTCGGCATTTCGCTAACATTCTCAGCTTTGTTCTGTCTCTTAAAGCACAACCATTTCAGGCGGCAATACCCACTTAATTCCTTGCCAGTAACATTTCAGGATCGTTTCATTAACCTAGCTATATTGACATTATAGACTCTATTTTTAAAACATACCTAGGGGACGGTTTAATTTCGTGTGTTAATTTAACCACTATTTTCATTCGTGACTAAAGACATGTTTCTGAATGTGTAGCGCCTACCTTGTGGGCAAGTATGTTTGGTTTTATGCAAATGTAGCTAAGAAACAATGACCAAATTATATCTAATAATATTTATTTTAAACGAATTCATTTTTGAAGGCCTAGTTCGGTATTGCAAAGGAGCAGTAGTATGAATCTTGGTGTATATATACGTCGGCACTCTCCTTAAACTGACAGTAAAACTGCCGTCTCGGAAAGCTTAGACCATAGTGCAGATCGCACTTGAATCGCTGTCTTTGTAATATTTTTCCATAAGGTTTAAAATGGAATTATATCAAAAGAATTATTTTTAAAACAGTTTGAGATTCGCCTCTTTTTGCAAGGTGACAGTGACAGAGGTTTCCGTGATCGATATGACACGTGACATCTGAGGCGGAAAGAAGATACAAACAGTGGTTCTATTTAACTGGAAATATCTTCAGAAAATTAATTTAATTTAAAATTAATTTAAATCGTTGTATGCAAAAATGCTTTACTGAAAGTAAAAAAAAAAAGAAAGACATAACAATATAGCATTCTGCATCGATTAAATTCCTTCTCTAGCCCTAAAATTCTTTACAGTTTTAATTCGATTGGCGATAACATCACTCAATGTTTTGGAACTTACACCTTCAAACGAAAGAAGTCATAAACCATATACTATTTATATTGAAAATAATGTAGTCAATAAATCATGCTTCTCTATCTGTTAAACATGTTTTGATTGAATCATTTAAAGGAAACACATCTCAATCAAATTATAAAAAAATCTCATTTTAATACCAATATCTATGTGATGCTAAATTTATTGCTCTTCAAATATATAAATTAGCATGGAATATTTTCTTACAACTCACTTTCTGGGTATATATTCCCTATCACTTATTTGCAATGCTTTCATCTCTGTAAACTTATAGTGCCGCTATATTTATGAAACAAGAAATAATGTATATCTTTTGAACATCTCTGTTACATGAATTGTGCAAAATACACGAAAGATTTTCCTTTCAAACGAGATCGCATGGAGAGTACGTTTAGATGAGTTGATTGATGATTGCAATATGATTCGACAAAACTTCTGTCCTATGTAAACGAGACGTGATAAAATTTGATAAGTCATTGCTGTATTATCAACATGGTGATCCTGTTTTATAGATCCAGTCAATTATTGCAATTAGTGCAGTAGTCTTAACACTGTATTTGAATTGAATAGATTCATCGTCGTATATATGTCACACGTTATATACCACAAAACCAATAATTTCATTTTTATTTGAATATTCAATCTGTAAATACTAAATGGATGGATTACCTAAACGACCGAAATGGCATGTTTTTGACTCTCTTTTTTCCCGTTAATTGTACATGTATAACCAGAAACTTCTAAAAAAGATTCATTTCTTTACTCTACTTAAACGTAACAAGGTAGACATTTTGGTTAAAAATTTATTATTATTTTTGCATAACGTAATTTTGAATCTGCAAGAAGATTATTATTAGGAACTGTACATTCTAAATTCCCGATGAAAAGACAGCGATTGCCTTGCTGTTGTGTGGTGTATTGTTTGTTAATTATTGTTTTTGCAAGCAGCTGATTGACAATGTCTGTTCATATAACCATTATGTTTGACAGCTGCTCTGGGAAAAAATCTTCGTAACTTTACTCATAATAAGAATATATCAGACAAAGTCCTATGAGCATTGCAACATATACAAAAATTGAAAAGACACAGGACCAAAGTATTCACATGCACGGCAAATGTAAATTTGCGAACAAATCTGTGACGAGTCATTTAACAATAAGAGCAAACCCGACAGTTGCCGCCTTGGAACGGTCAGTCGGCAATAACGACCGACTGGGGTGCTTAAACCGGTTTTACAGAGCTCTAACCTCGCACTTCCTGATGGGTTTCTCGAATGCAAGCAATAAAATGAAAAAATGATCCATTTGAATAAGTATCCAAGCGCTGACGTTTTGTTTGACACGTTATGACGACGCAGTGACGTCATTGAAAAATAATGTCCACAAAGTGTTTAGAAGAGAGATGGGTATTATTTTGATGAGAAAACCTACAGAAAACGTTAATAGTAAATGAAATTAACTTTTCGAATCAAGAAAAAAAATGATAAAAAAAGAGTAAATGGTTGTAGCATCCTGTTTAGGCGCAGATGGAATTGAGGAATTCCTGATTAAATCTGTAGTTGATGTGCATGATTTATATTCAAAGATCATCTAAAAATGTCTACTCTACAGTGGTTGCCCGTATGGTGTGTAGTTATACATTGAGAACTGATAAAACGCTGTAAACTCTGGATAAGCCAAAAAAAAAAAAATAAAATAAACATTGCTTATCGTCGAGTTGTTGTGACTTATCCTGCCTTTTACTATTCCAAAAGTCAACACTGGTATTCCGCAAATGAAGTAAAACTTACTGTCATTAGTTAATACGAGTTAAAATCGTAAATACATTATTCTTTTATAAGAATAATAAATTTTTATTTACCCTTTTTGAGGTTGTTACGTATATCTACTTACACTTATTGTACATGTGTATTTACCACTTTGACAGATAAATTCATATAAGGCGACATCAGCCTTAACTTAATATGCTTAGGATTGAAAAGTAATATATTGCAATGTTTCCGTATTACACTTTATCTTAGATGTGAAGTCTTTGTGAATTCTTGTGTACGTGCTGACATACAAATATATCTACGATATGTAAGTGCATTCTTGGAAAAATCCTGTCAATTTTGTTAAAACAACAACAACAACAAGATAAAATTGAACTATTTTCGACGCTTTTACAAATAAAGCATTGTGTATGTTGGAAAATAATACTTCCAATATTCGTTTCCTTTTCATTTAATAAGTTAATCTCTATCTATACTAAATATTTTTGAATATTACAATATTTACCATAAAACATTGCGATTGCCCCCATTTCTAAAAAAAATAAATATTTTATGTGTTAAACTTCCAAAGAAAGGACCAACATGAAATAAGGACACTGATGAGTTTAGTATGTAGTTCTTAAAAAAAGCTTGACAAAATATGCTATTAATAACAATTAACTGATGCAAGAATTACAAGGCTTGCTGCTGATTATGTTACGTCTATTTGTTAATATACGTTATTTCTGTGTATGATAGATAAAGTCAGTAGTTGGGCGCCAAGAAATTCTTAAAAATATATATTATTTATATTGATCTTGAGTTAAAATACCATGAAATTTGCATGAAGAAATCTACGCACAGTCGAGTACATATGCTTTACGGGCATCGGATTTGAAAATTTCAATTTAAAATAATTATTAGTTTCCAATTTTCCAATTTCGGTTAAATTTGGCCTTTATCACCAGACAGACGATAAAGACCTGCATTAAAAGAGTACATAAACAATTTAATTGGCTTTAAATTATGCCATTTCGTTTTTTCAAATTAACTTTTTAGTATCTATGGGTCTTTCATGCCGTCTTAAATGGAATAAAATTCAAACCGATGTATTAATTTATTTAATAAATAATTTACTAATAACAGAATCTACTGAATTATGATGCCAGCACAGGCGATTCTTGCACCCTGGAGTGATTTCCGGGCTTATTTGCAGTTTAAAACTATTGCTTGGTGTGAGTCAAGATTTCTTGACATTAGTCATTGATCGAATGCAATACAATAAACTATTTTAATTTCCATAAACAATTATTAAACCTCTCATACAGATACATTTTGAAAATTTTGTAGAAAGAAATTTTGAAATAAAAATAATTTTAATCAGAAACAATAGAGTGATCAGATATCGTACGCTGTCATTTATTCACTTTTCTTTTGTTGTCACTACGAAGAAATATAATACATTATGAATGAGTCAATTATGTTTATTATTTACAAATGGAAACACAGTTGTCTTTTTTCCGAAATAAGATATTCAGTTTCATTTGCGTCAATGAAAATTTAACACTCCTTGATTTCATTTGACGTCTAAAAAGCGAATAAAACCCGAATTACTCGGGTTTCTGTGACTTGATGAGAACTCGAAACCTTAAAGTCACCAATGAGTCTGTTGCGCAGTTCTTTGATCTGGATTTTGAAAGAGCTTTATTGCTAATAATGACTTTTGATGGAAAACTATGAAAACGGCATATGATTATTTGCTGAAATCTTTCAATTAAGAAATGGCTTCCTTTGCAAGATGCAATACTGACAGTTATCGTAAAAATGTATATATCTGCTATGTGATGCACGCTGAGAATGATAATACAAGGTTTTGTTACCGCTTCTCAATATTCGGATTTGTCTTTTGTAAACGTTTTAAAACTGTCCCACTAGACGTTTTCATCCGACCGGTACTTAGTTTTTTTAGTGTGCACACACATGCATAATAATAATAAAGTTACAAAAATGCAATGTTGTCTGGAACCTATTGCTTGATAAGAGGTAAACTTCGAGCGGTGTTTTCATTTCTCGGTGCCTTTTTGTCAATAAATCATAGGAGGGTATAAACACTTTATTCATTACCAGTAACAATTCAGAAACTTAACCGACTTATATTGACATCTTAGACCCTATATATTAAAATATTATCTACGACGATTTATTTGTGTGTGTTTATTTAACCATTGTATTCATCCGTAAGGATTGCAATGACACGTTTCTGAATGTCTCGCTTACTTGATGTATTCAGATACTTTACACAACAATTAATTCTAATAATTCATCTTGCTCCTTATTTGTACGTTAGCATGTGTATGGGTTTATATGTTTGTAGATATCAATGTTTGTAGATATCATATGTGAACTTAGATCATTATACATAATAAAAAGGAAATACTTACTAAAATGTATCTAATAATATGTTAAGCCAATTCATATTTTGAGGCTTATAGTGTGTACTGCAATTTAATAGTCGAATGATTGCAAGTGACAGTGTGTATTGGCAGATGGCACTGTACATTGGCACACTCCTCACAAAGGGTTCGTTTCGCTATACTATTGTGCGATCAATTATAACATATAAAGATGTCGTTTAACTTATTGTCACTACATCCATAAAGAGCAGTTTGAATCATTTAAATGCAGTTGATAGATTAGTCACAATTAAAAGCTAAAATGTGAGTTACTGGTTCGACTTCTTTGACAGGATGATAGAACAGAGGGAATTTCAATTTGTGAATTATGTTCCCATTTCCCAGAAGATCGATATACTGTGATAACAATTGCAGTTGTAAATGAATTTCGT
This sequence comes from Sinonovacula constricta, assembly GCA_007844125.1. Classification (NCBI taxonomy): domain Eukaryota; kingdom Metazoa; phylum Mollusca; class Bivalvia; order Cardiida; family Solecurtidae; genus Sinonovacula; species Sinonovacula constricta. Next base: position 89,979,353 of record CM017555.1, read on the forward strand.
TATGCAATGCTAACTGTTAAGTATTATTGAATTCTCCTCATTCACGGTGTCTGTGGTGTTCAGAGAACACCATTAAAATTCTACGAGAACGTCGTTTTTCATAATTGTAAATGATGTGAAGTTGATAGATTTATCATAAATATGTGATACGTTTCAGAATGCAATAAATCATTAAGACTTTGGTCCAACTGTTAAGATCTTCTTATATATGTTGCGGATCCCCAAATAAATGATTTGAATACAACTCGTTTTATTCATAACGGCTACATTACGATCGTTAAATGGTCTTAATACGTACATTTATATATGAGGAGATGTCAATAACACTTAACAGTTAGCATTACATAACGAAATTCATTAAAAACTGCACTATATATATATATATATATAACCGGCCGCAATAGCTCAGGTGGTAGAGCGTCAGCTTGCGGATCGGGAGGTCGTGGGTTCGAACCCCGGCCGGGTCTAACCAAAGACTTTAAAGTTGGTAGTAGTGGCTTCCCTCCTAACGTTTGGGGCTAAGGGGACAGCATTACGCCTGACTCGTCGGTGTCAGTATAATGGACCGGCCGGGTTCAGTCCCTGGGCACCTCATAAGTGCCCCTGTGCTATAATGATAGAAATGTCGCTGCGCAGTATCGGCAAAAATGCCGGCTAATCCCAATCCCATATATTTATATTCGCGGCGATCGTATAGTTTTAGATTATTTAGTACTTCGCTTGTGAGAAAAACACAACTAGCTTCGACCTTTACTATTTAATGACTAGTGACGTTACAATAACAACATACTCGTACATAAAAATGACGTAACGAAAACGTACACGTACGACGTCGCGCCAAATAATTGTTCACGACATACTGGGGGCCGCAAAATGATAAAACACAGTTTCACTTTAATAAATAGATTGAACAAATACAATGATGAAATATTTTTTATATTTGTTTAAATATTTTTTAACAAAATCACTTTTGATGCATTTTAAAAGTCTTTAATGTTCATTAGCACTGATTACTTCAAGCGGATAAAGTTTGGCTATTTGTCTCATGGTAAACAGTTCGTTACTGGTTCGCACCTTCGCAGTGCGAACACCATCGTCTCTTCCGGTAACGACATCGACGACCACGGCAAGTTTCGAGCGACATCTAGGGCCCTCGTCGTAAATCTGCACGACGTCTCCGATGTTGATCGTCTGCGTGGAGCCGGACGCTCGATGTTACTCGCGCAGTGACGTCAGGTATTCGGTCCTCAAGCGTTGGTAGAACTGCTGCACGAGTTGCTCATGTCGCCTAGCCATACGATTCAATGTCGCATGATCGGCAGCTGCGACATTTCTCCCGGCCTCGTCTGTGATGTCATCATGTGGAAGCGTCGTTATTCTGCGACCGCATGGCAGCTGCGAAGGTGTGATTGGCGCGGGGTCGCTCAAGTCTGAAGATGCATACGTCAGTGGACGGTAGTTGAGTACAGCCTCGATTTCTGTGACAATGGTTTGCAGTGACTCTAAAGTGACGTATGAGCGGCCAAGTACTTTCGTCAGGGCGACCTTCGTCATACCAGCAAGTCTCTCCCACCAACCTCCGTACCACGGAGCACGTTGAGGGATAAAACGCCACTCTTTTCCCATTCCGCTCAGAGTTTCCTGGACAGCTGTTGATTCCAAGCGCCTTCATGTGGTTCGATGCTGCTACAAACATGGTAGCGTTGTCCGAAATCATTAGTTTCGGCAGAGACTTCCGGTTGACAAATCTTCTAAATGCTTGAAGAAACGACTCTTTAGTGTGGTCCTTGACGACTTCGAGATGTACGGCGCGAGTTGATGCACAAGTGAAGAGACAAATGTATGCTTTCGTCTCACTTCCGTTGCTCTGCTTGAAGTAAAGAGCCCCGCTGAAATCTACACCTGTCACAGTGAAGGGCGGGGTGTCTTCTACTCGTATCTTCGGTAATGCTGGCGGGTCTGGAACTCTGTAGGGTTTTCCAACGACTCGGCCTATGTGAGTCACAGTCGCGTTGACACCAGAGTGTAGATGTATTCTATGCGCATCTTGCACAATAAAGCGGGTGAGGTGATGTTTTTTTCGGTAGTAGTATCGGGAATTTCGTCATCTCAGATACGGGAGCGTTGTTAATTCTACCGCCACATCGAATGATCTTGTCGCTGTCGATAAACAAACGAAGTTGTTTCACCAACGGTTTGCGGCTGATCCTTGTATTCAAACTTGTTATTTCGTCACTGTATTCTGTGGCTTGGCAATGTTGTAGCAGTAATCGCTCTGCGCTTCGAAGTTCCCTTGAAGTTATTGTGCCGACACTTCGTTCTTCGCGTGAAAGTTTGCAGTTTTGTACGAAACGTTGCACCAGAGCTGTCACACGCAACAATTTACTATATGAACTGTGGTTTGACACGTTCATGATGTTTTGGATATTATGTCGGTCTTCAATAGTCGTCTGTATTGCGTGTGCCGACATTTCTTCACCTCTAGCGCGGTCTTCTAAAATAGTGTGTACTAGCAGGTCCGTCTCCCAAATAGGCCAGCGTCTTGTGTCTGTGATCCACGTGGGTCCTGTCTGCCAAATACTGTTCTTCATGAAGAAGTCAGCTGATAAACCGCGCGTCAACAGGTCTGCAGGGTTGTCATGCGTTGGACAGTACTTCCAGCTGTGTGACTTTGTCAACGCGTTGAACTTAGACACTCTGTTGGAGACGAATTTCTTCAGTTTCTTCGTTGTAGAAAGCCAATGAAGAGCGATCTAGCTGTCCGACCAAAACGTTACATGGGTCGTCTCAAGTGATGACATCAGGTTGGCGGCTAGTCTCGCTCCGATCAATGCAGCCATCAGCTCAAACTGGGGAAGTGTAAGCTGTTTAAGAGGAGCAACTCTACTTTTCGCTATAACCAGTCTTGATTCTTTCTTGTTGCAGATGTATGCCGCTGCACCATACGCCTTAACGCTTGCGTCTACTAATACGTGTAGTTCTGGCAAAGCGTCACTTTCGGTTACGTCATCAGTGCGTAAAAGTTGCCGTCGAAGCCACGTCTCCCGCACGACAGTGTTCAGATCGGTAGCGATATCCGACCATGTTGAATGGATATCTGACGGAAGTGGTGTGTCCCATTCATACTTCTGTTTCCACATGTCTTGTAGAAGTAGTTTTGCTCTCAGTGTAACTGGACTCAACAGACCAAGGGGGTCGTAAATCTGTGATGAAAACTTAAGCACCGTTTTCTTCGTAACTTCTCTCAGAATTGGTATCTGTCTGTAGGCGAAGTTGATGACGACTGAATCTGGATTCCATCTCAGTCCGAGCACCTTGATAACGCTATCGGCGTCCAAAACATTCTCGTGTTTCGCCGCTGTTTTCAGACTTGCACTGTTTGATGTCCATGCCCTCAAATTCATTCCAGCGTTGGATATCAGTTGTCTTGTTTCTGTGAAGTATCGCACCAACTCTTGTTCAGATTTGAAGCTTCAAATGACGTTGCGTTGTCCACGTATAAGTCGCGTTCAATGACGGTTGCAGCGTTCACATGCTTATTCTGTCTAAGATGTTTCAGCAGAGTTGCGTTCAGAATAAACGGAGAGCAGGTTGGGCCAAACAACACTACCTTGAACCTGTATGTCACAAGTCGACTGTCTGGATCTGATGGGTCTTCTGGCCAGAAAAATCTCGTCATGTCACGGTCTTTCTCTTGTAGTCCGACGTGTAGAAAAGCCTTTTCTATGTCGGTGGTAACGGCGTACTGCTTCATGCGAAAACGAACAAGTAATTCGGGCGGTGTCGACTCGAGACAGTCGTTTAAGCTCGGTGAGTCACGTGACTGACGACAACTGCAGTCGTAGACGATGCGTATGGGCGTTGTAGAAGACTCTTTACTGGGTGGTGGGGAATGTAGTGTACTACCTCTGCAGATTCTTGTTCAGGGGTTACTCTCTCGACGAATCCACGTCTTTCCTGTTCTGCAATAATATCACCGTATGTTTTCAGTACTTCCGGTTCGTTGCGAAGTCTCTGAATGATGCCTACTGTTCTCTTCATAGTGATGTTGTAGTTAGATGGTACAACAAGGTGGTCTTGTTTCCATTGTAGTTTGGCTACCTACTTTCCCTCTTCGTATTCGATGGACGTCTCCTGGTACTCTTCGAGGTACTCAGCGGACTTCCGGTCAGGCGCACAGGGTGAAATGCCAATACTTTCCAGCTTCCAAAAACGTTCTAGTATGCTGTCATCAGGGGCACGGCAATCACGTTCAACATGTGCTTGTCCGTCGGTGTTTGTGACCTGGACGGCATTGGACCTGACAGCAAGTATCCTATCTTCGACTTCACGGCGGTCGGTCCATCCCCACGAACAACACGATCTTCTACGACGTCCCAGTAATGATCTGCTCAGACGAGAAGTGAAATATGGAATGTGTTGCCTGAGACGGGATGCGCTAGCTTCAACCCTCGTAGATGTGGAAGTGCAACGGCCGATCTGAGAGAAGCGCAACTGATGGGAGCCGCGATGGTCGGGACGATGAGAACACTGACTGGTATCTTCTGTGTTTTCTCTGTCACATTATACACAGTGCTGCGTTCCATGTGCTATAGTTTTCAACTGGTATTACCCCCGAATCCCGCGACGCTGAGAGCCTCCATTCCCTCAGACGGAAGTTGAAGTTCGTCTGCTAACTGTCTTGTTATGAAAGACCGTTGCGCGCCTTCATCGAACAATATTGCTGCATCTGTAGTGATGTGTCCCGAAGCGACAGGTGCAATGGCAGTTTTCAGTAAAACCTCAGCGTGTGGAGTTCTTGTTGAAGACAGGAAAACAGCGGCTTCCGGTTCAGAATCAACTTCCGATTTTCTCTCTTGGTTCTTACAGATGGACGTGTGATGCTTCCGGTTACAGTTCTGACAGCGGCCTCGCGATTTACATTCTGAAGTACTCCGAACTGTAATGAGCAAGATCACAAAATGCACACACGATTCAAGGCTATTGTGTTTTAATTTTCGCAGACTTGATGCTATGAGAGTACGTAATCTGCTTACCCTTCGTAGCTGTGTGATACAATGCAGTTGCATTGAGGTCGTTTACATACGGGAATGTGTGTGGATCTCCGCTGCCGATCTCTAAGATGTTGATTTCTCTGCTAATCTTTCTTCTTAGTTCATGCAGTTGCCAGTCGCTGTTCTCATTGATACGTGCGAGATTGCGACGTACATCTACCGGCAACTTCTCCAACACGACTGGCACTAATAAACTCCCATACATGTCTTGATGCTGGCCTAGTGACTCAAGTCCCCGAATGTAGGTTTCCGTTTTGTCGTAAAACAGACTTAAGCTAGCGACGGACGGTGTAGGTGCTGGCAGTTTTAACAAGGCTTGCATTGTTGCGTGAACGATTTTGCAATGTTGCCCGTACCTCTCACGTAGAAGCTCAATAGCGCGCGTGTAGTTCGCATTGGTAAGCGCGAATCCTTCTACTGTCATGGCGGCAGCTCCCTCTAACTGTGCTTTTAAATAGCCAAATTTCTGAACGTCTGTTAAATAACTGTTTGAATGAATTGACGATTCAAAAGAGTCCCAGAAACTTTGCCATTGCAGTAAATCGCCGTCAAATGTAGGCAGCGTAAGTTTGGGTAATTTAGTATACTGAGTAGATGATTTACTTATCTTGGGTTCTGGCTGGCTGTTGTTGTTTGATGCATTTGTGTAGATACGTTCTGCGTCTAGTGGCTGTGAAGCGGAAGCGGATGTCTGTGGCGTTGTGTCTGTGGTTTCTCTGTTCGGTGTGTCAGTGCGGCGTTGTAGAAATTTCTTGTATTTTCGCAGCTTGATCTCTACGTCTACGGTGTATTCTTCTATTTCGACAATTTCTTCAGGCGTGTCCGCGGCGTCGGTGAGCGAAAGGATCTTCTCGTTGATGTTGTGAAGAATTGTGACTTTTTCTTCCACTTTTTCTATAAATGTTTCTATGTTTTCAAGATCGTCATCTTCTTTCGCTTCTTCTAATTTATTGACAAAACTGTCAATAACTCTTCTGAAACCTAGCAGTTGGCCTTAATACTTCTCCATTGTCGTCTGCATTTTTTCTTTGGTCATGGCACCAATTTCATGGCGATCGTATAGTTTTAAATTATTTAGTACTCCGCTTGTGAGAAAAACACAACCAGCTTTGACCTTTACTATTTAATGACTAGTGACGTTACAATAACAACATACATAAAAAATGAATATATATATATATATATATATATATATATATATATATATATATATATATATATATATATATATATATATATATATATATATATATATATACTTCTTGATTCACGGATATGTAAACCATCCACACTAAATAGTGTACCAGACATATGATTTAGCATGTACTATCAACATAAAAATTAATTTATTGATATATAGTAAATTATTTATTCAGAATTTTAGAATTCTGCTATGTCGCCTTTGTTGTTGATTATGTCCTTTAGCTATAACAATGTCTAAACTCGAGAAGATGGCCGAGATATCACTATATAAGTAAAATCATGTACTACAATTTACAATTTATTAGACAAAAAATCACGTATAAAGAAAAAAGAACAAAGGAAAATAAAGCAAAAAATAACTTTATTTTTAATCATATAAAAAATAGAATATCATAAACTACATTAACAATATAAGAATTTATGGACAAACATGTGTTCAGTGAAGCGGTTATACTATTTATATCATTAATTGTTTCATTAGTCCTTTAAAAAAAAGAAACTATCTACACTTCGTATTTTATTTTATCTTTTACTTATTTTACAGTTTCAGTATCGACGTTTAAAATATAGGCACTGTTTCAATATATTCACAATAATCCAGATATGAACTGTATTGCAACTGACAGGGCATTTGTCTGTATTGTCGTCAGGGATATGCTCATTTAATTTACAGGAACTTCTGCTTTATGAAAACTTGTCAGATTCCAGTTCTAATTTTTGGAATCAATAAAAGGCAAGATAATTCACAGCATAGGAATAAAATATATATATATTTTTTTATTTTGGCTTAACTAGGATTTTCAATTTTTATTTCACATTTTTAATTAATCATAATTACACTACACACCATATGGAAAATATCTGTAAATGTTACTTCTTGTTTTATGGTCGTTGAATATAAATCTTATAAATTAACTCTTGACCTATCAAAGACTGTGACACTATAGAATTTTATAAGTTTAAATTCCAAAGGAAAGGTTAATTTGAAATTAGGATACAATCTGCATACTTTGTGACTAAACGATTAACACAAGCCTTATTGGAACTAATGATAATCCATTACTATCTACATTTGAGAGTTGTTTTATTGATACTATCTGTGTTTGAAAGAATTTTTCGAACAAGCTATTTTAATATATACTCCATAATTTAAAGCAAATGGCAATATTTATTTTCATAATTTTACGACACTGACATGAATTGTACAAATTAAGTAAATTCGAGATATTAAGTTTATGTCAAATCCTACTTACAATAAATACCCTATTTGATGGCTTTATGTTATTTATGGTGTATGTTGAATCTGAACAATAACACAACGAATACATTATTTGTTTTTTAGGATATATTCATCATACTTACAGAAATGTTTCAAGTCAATATATCTGATACGGTAATATGGCTAGGTCCTGTAAAATCTTAAATAATATAATATTAAAATGTGTACAAGCACGAGACAGAGGTACAAACATATAGATGCTTTGTAAAAGTGACCGATATAGGTTAACTAACTCGTCTTGTCGGAAAACAGTTTCAAAGGCATTAATTTCTGTTTCTGATCTATTATATATGGTACCGGGCAGGTTGGTGACACGGCTTTCTGCATATAAAGGATTTACACTAATGTTTTCCAGTCATGAAACGTGAAGAACAAATAGAATGTACATAAAATGTGTTAAAAAACGCCATAGACACGCAGGCACTAAATAATTGCTTTATTAGATGATCTGCCAAGAAATCACATTTACACAACGTTCGTTACATAAGGGTTGATAAGTTTGTAATATTGAAACCGATATATATTATATTATTTAAAATAATTTGTTAGCTACCATTTCGTTGACGAATCTGTTCATCTGTGAAAATATTATTCCGGCGTTTGCAGCCCTTGCTCAGGGGGATGTTCCTCTGGCTAAGATGGCGGTATAAAACAATTGTTTGGTGTGCTTAATGCATTTTTGAAGTCGATAATTAATCCCATTCCTTGTAAGAAATTTGGTTCATTTCCATCAAAAGTTGAATCTTTCCCATACATGCATGTAGCAGTTCTTGCTGAACGATGTATTGAACTGGTTCGTATTGATATCAAATGAAGTTTTCTTCTCTGATTTTCTGTAGCAGAATAAAGGAGTGCATTATTATTTTGTTTGCAGCATGTATCAATTTATTCCTTCTTCTATTGTTGTCCTTTCATGATATACTTTATTTCGCAAGTGAATAATGTCGTTGCTATATTCTATCTGAAATGTGCTGCTAGAACTGGAATTTTAAGGGGATGTCTATATTTTGTCTCTATACATTTTGTAAGAAGTTGCAAGCCTTAATTATCTACACATATTGTCATACTTTAAAAGTAAATATCTATTCATAAAGCAGAAGTATCATCCAAGAAAATACACATGTTTAGTGCTCTTTGTGCACATTTCAGTTTCATAGAATAATAGATTATTAAAAGGGAATTGTGCTTCTGACGTTATGCAGCGTTTGAAAGAATTTCCCAAAGCAGCATTCATTGCCTGTTTTAAGGAAGTTTTTATATTAAGTCATATTGCTATTTTTACCTATGTTGTTTTAATTAAGAAACCTTTGAGGTTTGAACGCTCCATTAACCAAGATTAAGCACCACAGTCTGTCATTTTGCCGACTGACCGTTCCAAGACTTGTTTTTACATTACTTTGTTAAGCCTTTGTCGAAGGGTAGTCCAGATTAACATATCTGTAGTAATTCTCATGTGACCATTTCTTAATTTCCTATTGAAAATGCTTTGCAAATTCTAAATAGGAATGGTACATCAGAAAACTATGAAACGTTAATTTGAATATTGTAATTTTTACAGCGTGTTTCAAAAGTGAGAAATCTAACGATTCAGTTAAATACGATAGACAGATAACTCATTTTTAAATATTGATATACTTTAATCACATTAGAAAAAAAAACATGTAACATGAAACGTACCTTTGAGTATACTTATTTGAAAGGGGAATTTCTATGATTACAAAACAATGCTTAGGTAAGTGGATGTAAAGAGAGATCCGTACATTAATCATTTATATTGAATGATTTTTTTAAAAATTTAGAAAAAGGCTTTGGCGTAGAAAAAGAAAATATGAAAAGTTTTAATAATAATTATCAGATAATAGAATTGGAACTACAGCTAGATAAGCACACAAACAAGTTAATGTATAGGTGTCAAAACACCGAGACCAGAAATTACACACCGACAGAAAACAAACAGTTACCGCCTCAGAATGAGTAGTTTTTCCAATTACTGAACTAATGACCAATTGAATATTGTAAATATTTAAATGAAAAACATAGAAATATTCATTAGGCAGTACGATTCTTAGTAAGTAATTAGAACAGGTGTTTACCGTTGTCCAATCATATTATGATTTATAGAAATAAAACACAGTCATGACAACCAACCCAAGCAAAAACAAAATATCTCTCTTCTATATTGATTGACAATAACAAATCACAGTGCTTGATATGTTGTCTCAATTATCATGCAGACATCAAATGATTAACAAGAACCTAAAATCCTTTCAAAGCTATAATCAGAAGTTATATATTTATATCAGGGTTTAACGGCCCTAACACTGCAATTCCTGAAGTGTTTTCTCCAATAAACAGTGTTGTAAATTAATCCCATCAAAGTGAAACAAAGAATGCTAAAAGGAGTCAAGTAAAACAGTATTTCATTTTAAGCAAAATTTTAAATACGGATTATCTTTTGCTAGACAGAGCATAATCCTTTCTAATATGCATAAACCGTGTGCGTTCGTTTTGAAATTAACAAAGGATTTACTTTAAAGTCAATATTGGTCAGTTGTATATGGAAGCTTTCCTCTGTGTTTGGTGTTTTTATGAAGAAACTCAGCAACCAAGGTTCTGTAAAATAAAAAGTAAAGATCCTACGCTAAATATGTATCAGTGAACAGTGTATTATTTTCGGCAGGTACTTTAACGTTATGCTTTCGTGAGATTTGTTATGACATATAAGCTAACTATATATGTCCTTTTAACAAATGTTTACAGATGTTAATAATATTACAGGTAAATCGTCGTGGGGTGGGGTGGGCGTTGTTTTGGGCGGGGGCGGGGGGGTGGGGGCGAATAAAGTACAAAAAGGTTTTACATTTCAATCTTTATGTAGCTGTTACATTTGCGTAGATGAATACAAAATTATGTCCTATGAGTACTGCATTATATATTTAAATTTTCAGCGGAATATATATATTCATATAAAACTATTTGATTTTTAAAACTTGACTTGTTTTATGGATAATATAAAAACAAATCGACACTATATCAAGCAGGATCCAAGTAACAAAACACAAATCTAACACTTCTAACATTCTAACACAGACAATGCAAAATAAACAGATTAGTGCTAGGGTGCGATTGATAACAGGAGCAAGAGAAGTCCATAATGTGTTGTTTTCTATCATCGCGTATCAGGTAGGATCAGTTGCGGTTTATGATGACTCATGAACACTTTCATTTGATCCGCATAACTGTCAAACCTGACGTTGTATTCTTTATTGAGCTATTAAATATCCTCGATATATTATAGATGTCATGTCGTTCTTTTTTTCTGGTGAACACAGCGTTCATATCCTGTCGTGTACCAGACGTTCATAGTCTTTCATTGATTTAAAAAGTTTGTTTTTATCAATTAAAGCATCAAAACGAAACGGTATTTATAGGTTATCAATAAGGCGGAGGGATAAGTTCCACTGTGTATAGATTTAGCATTTTTAATAAAAGGCCATACATGATCAAGGAAGATCAACAAGATTAACAAAAATAGAGTCAAAGGAAGCTGGATATCTTTGCCACGTTCCTCTGAAAATGACTCATTGCCCCATAAAAATTTTGACTGGAAAGACCTCAGCTGCAGAAAAATACATTTATGTCTTAGACATAGAAAGACATTCCTTCTTGAAGGAATCAGGTGTTGTCACCATGTTTTAACGTTATATGGAAATCGGATCCATTGCGTGTTGTATAAGGGAATGGGTATATAAGCAGTACTAACCTTAGTAAGTAAAATATTCTTTGCATTTGTTTTATCTCTTAAACTAAATTAAGTTGAATTTATATTGATCGTCTTAAGGTCGAATGCAGTGCTTTTATCATTCAAATTGAATCGAACAAACAGCGTGTTGTTCCAAAAATTGGAGTATAGTACATTGGTTGTAGTGTTCAAAGCGTAAGTATAAAGTGCAAGTTGTGCCGATCATATAATATAATATTAAGTATAAAATCTTACCAAATAAGTTGGAATAAAATTACCCACTTTAAAAATTAAGCACAGTAAGCATTTTCTTTTAGAAATACTGAATACATCAGTTAATAGTTAGGTGTGTCTATTCATTTTGGTTACTCAATCGCTCTGACAGCTAGTCGATACGGTCTCCTTAACCTAAAGCAATACAAACATAACCAAATTGATACTGACATGGCTTTTTTTTGTTTTTCTTCTCCAGGGATGGAATCATTAAATATAGGCTGATTGATCGATTCAGTCTTGTATTTAGGTAAGGGTTCATTTTAGTTTATTTTCATATTAGCATGTCATAGAGATAATATTTTTCGATACATTACACGTCGTACTATGACGAGCTATAATTACCTTTATGTAAGAAAAATGTTCGTCTTTTCATTTTCTTTTCTGTTTTCCTTATCACTGTTTTATGACTTGACGTCATTAGCTAGTTTTTATAGGATTTTGCTTTGACGGATTTGTTTCTGATCTCATTTTAGAAAATGTTAAGTACCAAGGCTTTCTTCTCGTGGGCATATTATAGAAAATTCTTATATTTAATTGCAAAAATTGTTTTTATTAATTGTACTCTTTGCTCTATTAGGCAACATGTAAACAAGCTTTCTAGTAGAATGTTACATTCTGTAAATAACGTCTTAAGGGTACGTTTTATGAGTAAGCATATTTAGAAAGCGTCGGAGTTCAGCGTACTAGTGACATCACAGACCACGTTGGATATAGAGAAAACATCACGTGATACGTCAAAAATGGACCCACTTTAGTTCGTAGTTTATTGCAATGTTAGTCTTTTTGCTTTGTTAATCTGTTACCATGTTTGGCTTGAATGAGTTACAGTAATTGATTAAAACGCCAAAGTTGTGTATCCCTTAATTGGTAAAAGTGCGAATCAATATCCCAATAATTTAAATATACATTTTCCAATATCATTTAGAAAATTCTAAAGATATTTCAGTTTACAGAAAATGCAATAACATGTATCATAGGATCCAATCCAGCTGAGAAACTACTGTACAAATTAGTGTTTACTTTGTTCTTAAGCGCATTTCCCATCTTAAAACAAATATGTGCCTACGTGCCGGTTAGTTTTATTACTGTTTAAACAGTTGCTCTTACTGTGTTTAAGGATTGACTTCACTGTAAATACACATTGCACTAACGATTGCTTTAGAAATGCCAAAGTATAATTTCTTGAGAAAATTAAATAGTAATGTATCGATAGTATGCTTTGTGGTCTTCCTTGTTACATGTATCTCAGCATCCGTTAGCTGGTTGTACCGAGATTCGAAAACAACAACAACAATAAAACTCATTTCAGTTGAAGTAAAATATGTATATTAAAAACAATCGTTACAGTTATTGTGACTGAAGTTTAATATTCCCATAGATAGTGTTGATAACTTTGCAGCTGCTGATTATATTGTGTAATTAGGGGTCTCATTGATCAAACGACGAAATTTCATTCACCAAGAACACATGAAATGGCAAACATTTCTATGGCATGTTTAAAGATGAGTCTAGACATTTATTTTCTTCGGATTATGTCATTTGCAATATGGAATTTGTGAAATGGATTAGAAACATAAGTCAACAATTGTCAACACCTAATCAAAATAACAAGTTTAATTGCTATACAATTTATATTGTTTTCTTAAAAAGCTTAACTCAATGGTTCTCTCCAACAATATATAGTATGTTTCTGTGCACACTGTACATTAAGATTTTAAGCTTTCTTTTCAAATTACATGAAAGAGAAACAGAGAAGTAGTCATCATTATAAACATAAACCTTAATTAATTTCCATTTTAACAAGTTCTGACAAGTTAGTTTATTTCAAAATGCTGCTATGTTGTGTTCATTTATGCAGTATGTAGTCTCTATGCCAAGCTGCACACAACTTAACATGTCTCAAATGACAAGTGATTTTATAAAATATTTCATTTTGTAAATATGATAACCACAAATACACCAGCACTAGCCTTTTAGTATATATAATATAAACTATATACCACGATGCATACAGCAAGGGCAAATAATATCCCAGTCTGTCCGTGGGTTCTTTGACTGCAAACACAATCATTTAGACAGCTAACTGTGAAACACCATTAGAGACTAACCATTTATAGAATTTGTGATCAAAGAGTTTATTATTTCATCTTAAAAGCAATCAGAAGACATCAAAGTAATTTATGCATCTGAGTGATTAATTACAGTAAAATGTTTTCGTTGAAGTTTGTAGTTCGTGGACTTATTGATTATTGTTTTATTATATTTTTATTAAATCCTTTTCTGTGTATTTTCAATAGTTCGCTTACTGAATATGAGACGTCAGTTCTTGGTTACTGCGGAGTGACATAGATGAAGTTAATAATGCCCATCCCTTATTAAAGACACATCTTTTTCAATTCTTCTAAAATTCCTTTATTACAGTAGAAGTGTTTAGAATTATTTACAAAAAAAGCTAGGAAACATATCTTATTCAACAATCGGTTAGTGAGGTGCTATCATGTAAAAAGGAGTGACATAACTGAGAAACAACGAAACACAAATACTTGATTGCAACCAAAGCCTCGTGAAAGGTAGACCTATTACCAAAAGCTGCTTAAAGAACAGCTTAAGCATTATCGAATTCCCTTAAGAATAACAGTTGATTTTTTTATCAATAGGAGAATTGGTACTGTTATAGGTCTGTATGTTCGCCATTTAGTCTAAAATAATAGACAAAATAGTATTAACGCTATAAAAAAGTTATATCGTAGTAGACGATAAAACAAATTACAAATATGTAAATTAATTCAAAACAAATACATAACAAATACACGCACACACTAACAAAGTGTTATTAAATGCAGTAAAGGTTATTAATACGGTATGACACAGTTTAGAAACGACCAGTTGATTAAATGAATGACAAAAATCACACTATGGTGCATAAACACATACATGTACACGTATGTCTATGTAACTTCAACAAAAAGTGGACTTAAAAGGCTAAAACAATATTCTCGATGAACGATGCCAAAACAATAACCCAAAATTCTGTTGTTCCGATCATAATTATCGCACAAATTATTGATACAATACGATATATCAAAAGTAAAAATCCTCGTATTTCGAGTAGTTTTGCCTTATCATTTTACGTACTGTCAGAGATTGGTATTTGCTTGAAATATTGTGGTTTAGGCTAATGCAATAAAAGTCGTCGAAATGATTAATAAATCAGTATACAATGTACTGAATTCGCAGCAAGCGTGATTCTCTTCTCGATGATGAGTTAATCTTACTTTGTCTTCGCTACTTTAGAAATGAAGGCACGTTTTGAGAAAATGAAAACTGGTGGACATATATTAACGTGCATAATACGTATGTTAGATGAGTCATTCAATTAAGTGTATATAAACAAAAAGTAAGGGGTTGAGACGCACGATTGTTGATCCATTTAACACGAAAGAAGTAGTCAACATCGATCTATGCTGGCTACATCAAACGTAATTCAGCTCACTGGATGCTGCATTTCTACGTTTTGAACTCGAAGTAATTTTAGTTGTTGTCTGTTATCACATTTAAGTCTAACTCAAAAAGGTATGGCATACTAATTTAAAAGGTTGATCGTTTTGCACTGCCAGTCTAACTTTGTAACTGGGCCTTTTCTTTCATATTATATAATAAATATACTACAGTAACTTTTTTTTAAAGTTTTACATCTATAAGCAACAGTTATGATTATGTTCGACAGATTTTATTTAATTGCACGTTTGTCTACGAATTTGGGAAAAAGACAAATTTGCCGACAAATTGTTAACCAATGGGAATTGAATCGTCCCAAGTTGTTTGCATGGCCGGATTTTGTAACCATAGAATATCATATTTGGACTGGAAGATCGTTAATTGCTTATCACTGTTTCTGTAATCAATCAACCACGTGAATAATAACGACTATTTTTTGCAGTTTTTAAACCGAAGTTATGCATCATCTGTTAAAATCATGATCTAGAATTAAGGGAAGATGTTCTGAGTGATTCATATTTGGCATGATCAAAGCATTGTTTATTTAAAATAATATGTATAAAAGCGCGGTGTTCAATTTTTTTTCTGAAGATGCTGAATTTCATTTTACTTGTTCTACACAATCACATTTACACAAACAATAAATGACGGCATCAAAACAGTACGAGCTTAAATCTGCTTTACAATTATACTATCTGAGTAAAATGTAGCACATATGTTTGTACATTTATTTTCATTATTAGTTTTAAACAGACCAAAAGTTTCTTATGAAATGATATGGTATAAATGTACATATATAATAAAACATTTTTCTCATCTTTATGAAACGAAATAAGAAAGACTCTTGTATTGCTTATTTTCGTGAAAATTATTATGCAATGTAGCAACCAGAAAAACAGATATCACTAAGTACAGAGCCTGGATTTTTGTGCCATAAAATGTATTAAAATGTATTAAAATGACAACGTCCAACATGTGGACATGTTTGAACGTGAATTGGATTTACAGGTGACAATACCTAGACTAATGATTATCGCAAATTTGGTTCTCTTTTCGGTACCATTAGCAGCTCTGGAAAATTAAGTTATGCAGCTATATTGGTTATTGTATATCAGTTTGTGTTTTACTTACACTGTAAAGACTACCAGAAATTAAACCATAGAATTAAGTTACAAAAGAATATAAGGAAAAAATGTAATTCTCGTTTATCTGACTTGAAGATAAAATATCTTTCTTACTTCTTTCGCTTCATACCTCCGTTTAGGCTATAAATTTAAATCTGTATTGACGTTCACCATGACAAATTAGAGTAGTTTGACTGCGTTTTGTTATAACCATAAACCGCCGACGACGTGTCGTCTTTCCCAATGCTAAATATCAAGTACAACTGCCGACACTCATAGAAGATTGATAGGGAATAGACGTCCGGACTTATCTTAAAAAAATGACAATGACAAGGACGTTTCTGGCTGTCTGTCTATGACAATTAGATTTCTTCGCATGATATATGAACGCATTACAAAGACTGCGATGAGTTTGTACCAAGTTGAATGTTATATTGAAGAGACTATGGATAACTGTGAAGGATTGTAGTTGGTCTTTGGATATTATTGCCATTATTTCTGTAATTAATTACTATTATAACAGTAATTAATTCTGATTTTGCTTGGTCAACAAACATATGTACCTTTATTTCTACGAAGCAGACAAATCCTTAAAGGTTAACGTTGTTATTGATAACGCCTTTCAGATACCTTAGTGTACTCATCTTTGGTTTATCTGATCTCTGTCTCGTGGTTTTGTGTATTTACGGCTTAACTCAAAGTTACAGCTTTACAAAGAAAGCCGCCTACTCAACACAACCATTCCCTGTCTCCAAAGCGAAATAATGCGAAACGAAAGGCAGCGTCAATAGTTAAAATCCCGTATTAGTACACAATCTGCAAATGCGTAGCAAGGTATATCAAGCCCGTTTGAACAAGATGAAAACATGGTTATAAAAATGAAACACTAAGTGAACTTTGAATCATTTACTTGTCACTTAGCAATGTAGTTAATGTGGTATATGTACATGTGATGAAACCAGCATAGAGCGATAGTGTCTACCCTCCTGCGGCTAAATTGGTCAATCGGTATTGGTTCTCTTTACCTATTATTAAGTCTTTTACATTGACACTAAGGTATCGTTTGAAGAGGCCCATTAAACTAAAACCATTTTTCGGCAATTTATCTACATGTACAGCTATTGCCATGATGTTACAAAGGAAGTATTATTTATCCAAAGTAGTGAATACCACAATGCTTGCAGGACAATTATTTGTAAATCAACACTCATGACATGTACATGTCGGTCCCAGCTAGCGAGTAAATACAAAACACAACCGAAGAAGCCTGCATGTTTTGCGATTTAAATTAAAAAGTTCATAAAGTTTCATTCTAAAAAAATCAAGAAATTGCACAAAATAAGAAACAGTCATTCACTATTATAGTTTCGCATTAAAATACAATGATTTGCACGAAATACCCTTGGGATTTTACGTATAAATTCAGCAAACTTCATTTATCATCACGTTTTTGGATCGAAAGGTCAGTCAACAAGCATATCCCTAGAGAACACACTAAGACACGCCTTGTCAGAGACAATCCAGTTATGAATGCATTTTTAAGTTGAGTAGACAGATTTCAAAACCGTAAAATGTATCCGCTGAACACAATTCTGACTGTAGATATCATTTATCATGATTTATGATATTCTTCACAAAATGTAAACGTTAAAAAGCCATTGCTTTATACAAGGCGTATACACTCTGCTTAAGTGTGTATCACAATACACAATTATTATTTCCAAAAATTGTACAAAAAGCAATAAATTTACACAAATTAATTAGTTAATTGATATACACTGTTTTTTTATTATAAGTGATACATTTCTAATGCAGTAACTGCATGTTTTACAAAGGCAGTGATACTGACCTTCAATAGAGACTCACCCACCCACACCCCTAGATTGCTGTGAGATTTGTCTTAAATCCCATAATCCGTGTAAATTTATGTCATTGTGCAAAAGGTTGTAAAAAAATAAGTCACACTTGATTTACATTGGCTTACTGTACAGATAATGGGCAGTAATACTCCTATCACCACCACTTTCTTTTCAACACCCATTACCCTTTTCTTACTATTAATATTAACCTAAATCAAATTCACGCCGCATTCCACTTCCCAAGGTCTTTTCAGGGTTGCAAAAATATGTATTTCAGGCGTGTAGCATTATTGTACACTTTTAATGCAGCAATTAACAGAAATAAGAATTTAAAAATCGCCGGTCAAATTAATTATTAATTGAAGATTGAAGATTTTTAAAGGTTTATATTATATATTATTATATTATTATTTTATTTATTATTTTATTATATGACAGCGTACATGAACGTTTGTAAATATGTAAAGAAAGCAATTGTTTGTGTTTACATCTTGAGAAAGGCAATTTGCCGAAAATTTGGATGTGAACGTTTTTAGAAAAAATATCAATATCTATTTTATATACAAATGTGTACCGTGTCATGTACAAGCATGTACAAGCAATTACGTATTTCTGGTAAAAGATCGCTATAATAACTATAGTTACATATTTATCTGCAATACTAAAAATGAATAAAAACAGTATTGAAATTAGATTTCCAATAATATCCAAGAGCATTGAAATCCTTTTACTTGGCTATATTTTTCTTGAATTGAGCCATCAAATGAAGTCTTTTAATAATATTTATGTATGTCGTAGAGAAAATACGCCGTGATCAATGTAGTGCTACAAAATTGCTGTAAAAGTGGAAATATTTGTGCACTATTATTCGCCATGCTATTTTCATTTGCAACCGAAGTAAAAAACAACAACACTGGTTTAATTAGGAATAAAAGAAATATTTGAATTTTTTTGGGCCTAATTTTTATTTATCCACCAGTAAAGTTCTTACAAAATCTGACGAAAAGAAGAAAATATCATGTCAATTATATTTACTTAGTCTTAAGCAGTTACCAAATTTCCTTTCGCTATTTTCCATCAGGCTAATTTTGCACACAGTTCCTTACTATTTCCATTTTTTTATGTAGACACACCGCATGCTTTCCCAAAAGATACATTTTGCTTAACTTTGTTAGATAATTATATTTTTAAAGCCATGCTATCTCCAGTGAAGCCCTGAACGAGTTGGTTGAGTTCTGATCAGGGCAAGACATTTCATTGTGATCATGGAAGATGTTGGAGGTGTCCTCACTAAATGACCACAGCTGTGTCGGTGCGCCGACGGTTGAGCATTGCACTGCCAAACAAGTTGCAAGTTATATAAAAAGTTTTAGCTTCAATTGCACTTTTTCTGTTTTTCTTTTAGCTAGCATAGTTACATGTACAGCTCTGAAATGTATAAATAAATATGTTGCCTAGTATCATTTTTACTGGCTATTAAAGACTGTTGTTGAGAAGGTTTAAACTGTGTATTTGCTTATTTTTTATGACAGAAATATCATGACTGTTCTTTTTTATTACGTATTACAGTGTTGCCAAAATTGCAAAAACGTGATCGTCTAAGCTGAATTTCTGTAATCCGGTTTTAGCACGCTAGTACGTTTGTTTTTATTTCTCGTTATTCTTTTACTTTTAATTCAAACTGGCATGTTGCTGACGTGGTGTTAATTTAACGCTGCCAAAGCATGACGATTGACGATTGGTTTATTAAAAACGTTTAAAGAAAACTCCCCAAAGAAAACTTTTGTTTACTAACCCTAAACAGAGGCATGCGCAGAGTTGCTTTTACTTTCTTTTCTACTTTACTGTCAGGGAATATCACTATTATCATTTAACCATAATATATAAGTTAATAATGAGTGTTTGAATTTGCCAGTGCATTGATATTTCGATACAATCGATTTTTTAGAAACAAGATTTTATGTATTTTTCTTTCATCCTATAAGTGTAACGCATCTTGATTTCATTTATTGTCTAAAATAAGCGATATAAAACCGGACTTACTCGTGTTTCTGGGACATAACAAGAAACCTTGAATGTGCTTATTATTTTTGTGTGCAGATCTTGGATATGGCCTTTAAAGAATAATTCATGATGCTAAATTATACAAATACTGACCGGGTGTTGCTATAATTCACCGCAGACGTGTGGAAATATGTGATGCACGTTGTCGGAGATAATACAAGTTCCATTAGGTTATATTTTGTCTCAGTAATATATTTCTTTTTACATTTTTGTAAATAGAGTTTTAAAACTGACCAGATGTTTCTTTATTCTTTAATTGCGCACATACATATAAATTTTAAAGGGCAACATAGTGTCTGTTATTTGTTGCTAGGCGAGAGGTTCTGGCGCAGCGGTGTCTGCATTTTGCCAACATTATTGGTACTTTCTTGTCACACAACCATTTCAGAAGAGGAATTAATTCATTGCCAGTAAACATTAAAGAATGTCTGTATTAACCCAGCTATATTGACATCATAGAACCTATGTCTTGAAGATTTCGTCCATTAATGTAACCACTGTCTTCATTTATTGGAATTGTTTCTGAAGGCCTCGCACCTTCCATGTTATATACGTATTCATGTATTTATCTTATTTGCAAAAGAATAACTTACAATTCACCTAAATGCAATAGTGTTGCTATGCTTGCATACCGTTGTAGAAATCATGTTTGATGCAAGATCAATGTAGATGATTTAAAGTAAAAGCTGACTAAACTTTAATTAATAAAATATGTAAAAAACCATTCCTTTTGATGGGCCTTGTTCCTGTGCTGCTGTTCAACAGTAGTATGAATGTTAGTGATAGTGTGCGTAAAGCGCATGACAGTATACGTTCCACCCTTTTGCAATGTGACAGTGTTAAAATGTGTTAAAATGTGCTTTAAATCTTGTTGTCCGCATAGATGCTTTAGAGTCAGTAAAATTAAGATAATGTAATGTATTTTTTTTCTTGCATTTACATGTCTTGCCAATCAGCTTTACAGTGGTAAAGATAATCAATACTAACACTTTATAATTCACAACGAAATTCCACCTTCCAGCCAAAATAAGACATAGGCCATAAAATATTGTCTACTGGAGGTAAGGTTGTCAATAAATCAAATTTGTTCGTCTGTAACTATATGTTTTGCTTGATTCCTTTAAAAAACTTACTTCAAAGAATTTTTTTAAATGAACTGAAATATCTATGATCAATTTTTTGCTAAAACTATTGCTTACCAAATCTATAATTTAACAGGGAATATTTTCTTTATAATTCAGTTACTGGATAAATCGATGCCCAGACATTAATTTGTCAATTTTAAACCTATACCGGCACACATGTACATATTTTTTAAATGCTAACGGTTGATAAACTGGACAGTAAACCTTTAAATGTACGAGTTTATACGATCGCATATACAGCAGCAACTGCATCGCATTTTTGGTCGAAATCTTAATTCAAAGTGTGAAACTCATAACGGAGTCCTACCATGTTAGTGCGTTAAATCATTAAGTGCGTTCCCAAATGCTGTCTGTCATAGCCTTTATAAAATGGATTTAAATATATATACAATTGTGATCTTGCAGTTAAGGATCGATAAATCATAAAATATTTACAGCGATGCATTGCGGCTGTAACATCCAATGCGATCATAGACATTTTAAAATGTTTGTGTTTTTGACACTGCAATCGTACTGTGTTATTGTTTCTTCTTCTACGACAATATGCTTCTATGCTTGTAAACTACATGTATGCTATCAGTAATAATTGCTGTACTGTGATGACATGTGCAGTTTTTAATTTATAGTCTTTTCATTCATGGCGTCTACAATCTAAATAGAACAATATAATAATAGGATTAATTCAACGATATTATACAATGCTGTAAGAGTATAGAATCAAGATATTCATCGTCGTAAATATGCCACACGTTACATAACACTATAAATAATAAATATATATTTTTTCTATTTATTTAATTATTGGTTCTTTAACTAGGAACTAAGTGAATTAAATTGAAACATTACTCAAACGACTGAAATGACATGATTTTGCTGTTTTGCTTTTTGTTAATGGTGTTAAATATAATGAGCAACATATAAAGGAAGAAGCCATACCAATTGGTTACAAGTTAACCATTTTGTACACGTTTAGGATTTTTTAACATAATGTCATTTTGAATCAGCAACAAGATTATCATCAGATGTTATGAAATGTAAAAACTCCCCGACGAATAGCCACAGACTACCTTGGCTTTATATGGTGTTTTAGGCGCTAATTGGCCATGTCTGTTCATATAACCAATTATGATTAACAGGTGCTCTGGGACAAAACCTTCTTAAGATAGTCAATGTGTATGTATATATAGTAATGTATGTGTCTGTGTTCTATAGATGTGCCTTATATTGTCTTTTACTGATCAAATAATTAACACTGGAATACTACAAATGACGCATTGCATACATGTATATATAAAATATGTATAATATGTAGGTATAAGTTTAGACAAATTGTAAATACATTATTTCTTTTGCAAAAACAACAAATAAAGTTGTTCGTACAGTTCCCTTAGCTATTTGTACATTGTACATGTACTCAAATAGATCGCTTTTTCTTTCCATTGCTTGCATTTGAGGAAGTGCGAGGTTAGAGCTCTGTAAAACCGGTTTAAGCACCCCAGTCGGTCCATATTGCCGACTGACCATTCCAAGGCGGTAACTGTCGGAATTGCTCTTTTTGTTAAATGACTCATTACAATTTTTTCTTACTTTTCGCTTGGCTTGCATGTGAAATAACTTTGTTCTATGCCTTTTTGGAGTTTAGTATATGTTGCAATGCTTATAGGACTTTGTCATATATTCTTATGAATATTAGCAACTTTGACAGATAAATTCATAGAATGCGAAAGCCACGTTAAAATTAAACAGATCCCCAAAGAAAACACAAAAATGTTTGTCAGTGGCTAGGCAGTTATTTCTGATCAATGTATTTCAAATGTTTATACTGAAGCTGTTAATATATAATAAGTAAGGAAATACTGAGTGTAGACAACAACTGCATTTGGTTGTCGAAGGAATAATGAAATATTCCAAGCCGTTGATATAAGTGGCCTGTTTTATTGAAGTTTCCTCATTTGTAATAAGATTGTACATGCAGTTTATGACACAACAATAATTATTCTTCTTATTCAAAATAGAGTAACATGTTTAATTTTTCGTTTTTTGCGGGTTTTTTTTTGTAATAGGTGATGTCATGTCAATTTTATAATTAATGATAAAGCACGGGATAACTTAAAAATATATCTGCGATACGTAAGTGCATTCTTTAGAAGAAATTCTTAAGCTTTTTTACAATAATATACAAACAGTATTTAGCATTTCAAACTCGTCTTTATTAAATACAGAACTATGTTAATATTGTTATCTGACGATTTTTACAGCAAAGGCCAATCGTAGTATGCTGAAAATTCAGTTGCCTTAATCTTTTGTTTGACTTGTTACATACTAGATTTTAAAGGAAGGAGTACTTCGTCATATTGCGGCCATAGATTTGTATTTATTTTCATGCATTACAACAATGTAATATTGAGAATCTAATTATCTGTCGGTAATAAGAACTGTTTGGAATTTGCCTGCAGCTTACGACAATTGACTTTGCAGAACACTTCCTATATGCCGCCTATGGTGATAGTGTGACATTTGAACAATAGTGCCGGAATATAAAAATACAATATGCATAAAACATGATTAACCTAAAACGGTATAGAATAAATTATAAATATATGTTCTTTTAATTGTTTCTCTTAAATTTTGGTGTAGGTATTTCTTTTTTTAATTATTTAGCATAAGTAATTACCATGCAGACAGTTTCAATGACATCATTCCTTTCTTGTAGAAGAGAAATGACGTCATAGCTTATCGAAAATGTGTCAGCGCTTTGACATTTTTTTATTTAAATATAACAGTTTTCTTTCATTACTTGCATTTGAGAACCCTTCAGGAATTGCGATGTTAGAGTTCAGTGAAACACACCAGTCGGTCCCTTTTACTAAATGACCTTTCCAGGGCTGTAACTGTTGTGTTTTCTCTATTTGTTTAATGACTCATTACAGATTTGTTCTTATATTTTACATTGGGCTTGCATGAGAATACCTTTGCCATGTGCCTTTCCAACGTTTGGTATATGTCGCTAATAGAACTTTTTTATAACTTCTTATTCATTGTGATTAACGAGGAACTTAAGACGAATCCTATAACGAGGTTAGTATGCAGTTTTTTTTTTAAATTTCTTTAAGACATGTGTCATTTATGACAACTGATTGATGCCAGAACTACAAAGCTTGCAGCTTATTATATTATGTTTGTTTTCAAAATACCTAATTTCTGTGTATGATATGAGAAAGACAAGCAGGCGCCAAGAAGAACTATTTATATTGAACTTCTGTTAAAATTAATTGAAGAAATCTGATCACAGATTATTTCACGTGCATAACAGGCTTACATTCTTTACAACTTCATTTTATTTCACCATTATTATTCAATCTTCTAATTTCACTCGAGTTCGACAATTAACATCAAATAAGCGAGACATACATGTAGTTGCATCGGTCGAGTTTTTAAAACTATTTACAATGATTTTGAAAATATATTATTTCGTATATGAAATTAACCACCTACTCTTTAAAACGTATTACATGATACTCCAAAATTTACATTCTTTCTCCTGTTTTCCTTTATTAGCATATTGACAGCTTTTAGATGTATTAATTAATAGTTTATCTAATATTATAAGTCAACAGTCCATTTGAGAACGTACTGAGAAATTAAAGTGGTGTGTGACAATATTTATAAGGAAAGAAGAAGGGAGTCAGTTAATGCCATCTTCACTATGATTTTTTCTGTGTCCTTAAAAAGTAATGTCTCCTTTATTTCATTTTACTTCTAAAGCAAGCGGCATAAAACCGGACTTACACGGGTTTCTGTGACTTAATGAGAACTCGAAACCTTAGAGTAACCAGTGAGTCTGTTGCGCAGAACTGTGATCTGGCCTTTGAAGCAGACTAATAACTCATGATTATTAACGACTAATGATGCAAAACTGTAAACGTTGCATACGACCTTGTGTTTTTAATCTTTTACAATCGATTAAGACATCGCTTCTTATGCAAAATGCAACACCGACAGTAATTGGCATCGCCAAAAGTAATAATTATGTCCACATGTTTATATGTTTGGATTATCTAGAATGTTAGGAGATTATCCTTATTGTGTGAAACTGTACAGATTAATGTAATGCACGTCGACTGAGATAATACAAGGTCCACAGTGTCACTGACCGATCAGACATTTGCATCCGACTGGTACCTTTTTGTTCATTAGGTGGGCAAACACATGACAATTATAAAATTATTAAAGTGAATAACTGGAGTTTGTTGCTTGACGAGAGGTAATCTCGCAGTGGTGTTTGCATTTGTCGGTACATTTTGTCATCAAAGGTCGACCATCTCAGGAGAGTATATAAACTTTATGCATTGCCACTAACAATTCAGAAATGTCTGCATTTAACGGAGTTAAATTGAAATCATAGACTATATGTCTCGAAAGATTCAGCAGGGGACGATTTATTTCGCATTTAATTTAACCAGTGTCTTCATTCGTGAGGATTGCAAAGACACGTTTCGGAATGTCTGTAAGTAACATTGTGCGTTCGATCATAGCATTATACGTTGGCACACTTCTCACAATGGACTCGATTTGCTCGGATACCTTAACCATATATTGTGCTGGTATCGGGTGTCATTGTAGAAATTGTCCACGCGAATAAAATGGATTCTACATAACTTATTATTTTTACACTTTCCTATATTAAGTGCTTAAAAAGCTGCAACATTATAAAATTGAACCTATGACGTGGTGTTTGTATGCGCTGGGTATGCGTATCAAAATAACAATTAAATCTTGATGACCTTCAGTGAAAAAATACCATGTCCCGCATAAATTGTTTCCTTCTACCTTTATCAAGCCTAAAATTGTTTTGCCACTTAGCTTTTCAGGTTTATTGGTTTGTCGATAACATCATAAAACCAAAGCAAGTCATAAACCAAGGAATGTTGTCTATTGAAAGAAAGTTTATCAATATCAAAATTGTTTGTTATGAAATATTTTGCTTCATTCAAAGGAAATAAACAAAATATTGCAATGACATAGCCATGGTGTATGTTTCGCTAAAATAACTGCACACCAAACATATTTTTAGCATGGAATTTTTTCTTTACAATTTCCTTACTGGATATATGTTATCTGTCACTCAATTCTAAATTACTCGGCACTGTAGACTTATTTAAACGTTATTATTAATATATAGCAAGTGAAAGAGCATATTTCTTTTTTATTAGTTTTACATTCAGGAGACATCAGACATGTATTATGTCCATTAACTGTAGTTTTCGTAGAAAGTACGTTAAATAAACTGATCGTTATTAAGATTTATTTCAAATGTATTGTATGATTACGAAGAAATAGTGTTTCAAGTGTATTGTATGATCGCAGTGTGGTTCAAAAACTTCTGTCCTCTGTAAATAAGGCATGTGATAACATTTTATAAATCAATCAACCTGTTATCGATATAATAGTTATGTTTTATAGATCAAGTTAATCACCACAGGGTGTAGTATTATGTTTTATTTGATTCACACAGGCGGGACAATATCATACCTTTTTCTTACCGAAGTAAGAATTAGAAAGTATATTTAGACTCCTTGTTTCAGCTAATGATTAACGATCAACTTTCCAAGTTGCGAAATACGACATAAGCTTATAATTGATTTAAAATTAATTTCCAGATACTGTTTGTTGCGCTTTGCCCTACTTTCACTTATTATAAAAAAACATATGCAATATAAATTAGACCTCACTAACAACCTGCGGTCGATAATTGCCAATCTTGCAACTAGACAGTAATTTGGCAAAATAATCAGGCACTCATGCATATTTGCAAGTTTTATACAATCGAATGTATAGCAACAAATGCGACACAATTTTGGGTATAAATCTAAATTCAAACTGCGATACGCACAAAGGAGTCACACCCCATAATGCGTTGGACCACCGACTTGCACTTCAATAGTGCTTCCTGCCGTAACCTTGATGAAATAGACGGAAGAAATAAATAGACAGAAGAAATAAATAGACAGAAGATATAGGTACATTTGCATCGTGCAGTTAAGGCGTGAAAAATGATAAAATATTTACAACTGCAATGCTTTGCGGTTGTACTATTCTACATTTCTATCTAGTCAGTTACAATTTTTAAACGACGTCGTTTATCTTGCTGCCACTACATTCTGATGCTGTTCATAGAGATTCCCTTTTTAATCGTTAGATATATATTTTATTGGTTAGACTTCTTAAACCTAATGAGAAAATATGATGATTATAGAACCAGGGTAAAAGTCTTCGTGCTAACTGTATTTTCATTAACCAATTAATCGGTATAGTGTGATTACCCTGCAGTTTTAAATAAATGTCCATGTGTTAATAAAAACATATTGTAAACATGTCATTTATACTGTCTACAGTCTGAAGAGTACAACAATTAATGAGGTCGATGTTTTAACATAATTATTAATAGGTTAAACATGTATGCCACGCGTTTCATAATCCATAAACAATTAACATTTTATCTGGACTATCTAATCATTCTAATCTTTAACTAGCAATTAGCAGAATTATATTAAACTGTCTTTACAGAAACGAAATAAATGACACGCTTTTGTTGTTTTGCTTTCCGTTATTGATATATATTTAAACCGCAACTAAGAAAGTTATACTTTTGTCTCTTTTTCATAATGGTTACAATTAAGACATTTTGAGACAACTGTTATGATTATCTTCTATAGTGCGGAGATCCTCAAACATGTTAAGTCATTTGAATAAAACATAGTTTTATAATAATCATAATCAACACTTTGAATGAAAACCAACAATCAAAGTCACAAACTGGCGGAAGTAAACGGCGACTTGAAGAATGCCCTAACACTCCAACGAAAATTAAGTCAGCAAAACTTGACAGCAAAACAATATCAAAGGATCAGAAATACGAGGACAAGCGAGAGAGAAAATGTTTGGATAAGTGGCTTGCAGATTTTCCATGCTTTTGTATAAAGAAGAGGAAGACTTGATGTTGACTTGAAGACTTGTATTTTCTTTATAAAATCAGGACATTGCAAGAGCTATTTAATCAGTTGTAACTTATTTATTCTTTACTTTTGTGTTAAATTATATGCTGTTTTACAGACAAAAATAAAACAAAAACTTGTTTATACTTTGTTTGTTAGTTTTATATATGACAAATTAATGTCCATTTATTGAAAATGATGCACATTTTCGGACAAGTCATCTTTGTCCTGGTTACTAGTCCGGGACTAGTCATGAAAAATAAAAATTTTCCAGCCCTGTAATCCTATGAGCATTGCAACATATACAAAAATTTGAAACGGCAAAAGACCAAGGCATTCACATGCAAGCCAAATGTAGAAGAAAGAACAAATATGTGATAAGTCATTTAACAAAAAGAGCAAACCCGACAGTTACCGCATTGGAACAAACGGTCAGTCGGCAATATAGACCGACTGGGGTGCTTAAACCGGTTTTACAGATCTTTAACCTTGCTCTTCCTGATGGGTTTCTCAAATGGAGGTCATACAATGGAAACCGATCCATTTGAATAAATGTACAAGCGCTGACGTTTTGTTTGGTATGTTATGACGAAAGTAGGGACTTAATTGAAAAATAATGTCCACAAGTGTTTAGAAGAGGCAGGAATTTTTTCGATTAGAGGACCTGCACAATATTGTTGATAGTAAATGAAATTAACTTTTTGAATCAAGAAAAATATTACAAGATTACCATTGAAGGATTAATTAAATGACAATAAAAATTACACGCACCAGGACACTTTTTACGACCTCTGCACTGCACAATGAACATTGTTGTGATTATGAATAAGAGCATCAACATAATGATCCAACCGTGGTAATAATCTTTACATGTTACATGTATCTTCCCGAAGATTAGATATATACTGCCATGTCTGGGACACAGGTGATGTTAATGGCAACCGTCTGTTTGGTCCTGTGTGGTCATGTGACCAATTATGTTTGACTGGTGCTTTGGTAAAATTGTAACTGTAACGGATACACAATAGTCATAAATTTAAATTCTGTAAAAATCAACAACGATATATTGATATCCTCGCGATCCTGTGGCTAACATAGCTTCTTAATGATCTCAAACTCCGGATATCCGACAAGAGACATACATGTAGCGCATATATACATTAATATGGCAGGAACAAGTTAAAAGAGAATGTGAATACATTATTTGTTTTGTAATATGGACATCATTACTATTTACAATATCTTTCTGCTACAGCTGTGCACATTAATTTACGTACATTAATTTTCACTCATAGTGTATTTACCAATTTGTCAGAGAGGTTACTTTTATAAAGTGGAAATTTCCTTCAATTAATGGGCCTATTCCTGAAGAAAACACAGACAAGGTGCTGTGTTAGCTGCAGATATATGTGATTTAAATGGCGACACTGAAACTGTTAAAATACGTAATGGATAAAGTAAGATACTAACTGTAGATAGTTACTACATTGGTTTGTCCAAAGATTAGCCAAACATTCCAAACCATTGTTATGAATGGTTTATGTGCTTCATTGAACTAATGTTTCTCCATTTATTCTTCTATTGTTCATGCTGTCCATGCATTTTAATATATCACATATTACCTATGATTAAAAATAATATAATTGGTTTGTTATTTTTCCATTTAAGTTTTTCCTTATACGTGATGTTTTATCTTCATAAATTGTGACATCTTGTCTCTATCGACCATCTGTATAAACATATATAGATGCAAATAGAGAAAATCAACAACATAGCAAAACAGAGTACTTATTTTTTAAATAAAACAGCTTTTTCATGTATCCAGTAACTGGATTGTTAAGTAGATATTCCGTGCTAAATCATGTGTCTGGTGTACAATTCAACGTCGATTGTTAATTTACAAATTAATTTAGAAATCAAATTCATATACTTTATATGCATTTTGATCATCGACCAATTATATATCTGAATGACCAATTAGCAAGTAAAATTATGCGATTTTTTTTTCTCATTTTAACTTCGGTAAGCTATCTCAAGAAAGGACCAATTAATGGTACTTCTAATTGGAGATGCAGGGCTATTTCCAGAACACATTTTAATTCTTTTGCAGCACAATGCTATTCTTTTCTATCGTCATCATCAAAGTGAAACAATAATTTATTTATAGTGTTTAACTTCTAAAGATAAAACAAACAAAACTTAGGATACAATCCAAATTCTTTGTGACTAAACGATAAACCTAAACCGTATTTCCACATATAAGATTATTATGCAGTTATCCTATTTTCCTACTGACAAATATGTCATTTATGACAATTGATTGAACACAGAACGACAAGTCTTGCTGCTTATTAAGTTCTGTTTATCAAAAGCCACGATTTCCGTGTATGATAAGATAAAGTCGGCGCCAAGAAACTCATAAAAAGATAATTTATATTGATATTTTGTTAAAGTAGCATGAAGCCTGTATGAAGAAAACTGCACATGCTACATGTAAACGGGGTATCGGTTTCGAAAATTTCAATAACATGTATTTATTCATTAATTTCCAATCATTTAATTTCGATCACTTTTAGCATTAATCATCAACAAGACAATTAAGAGCTACACCTAAAGGCTACTAAACCTGAACAGTTTATTTTAAAATTATATCATCCAGTTTACCAAATTAAGCTCATAATATCTAGTTGTCTTCCATATTACAGGATTTGATCGTTTTGCTAGATAAATGGATTATCTTAAATACACAAAAACATGTCGTTTGTTTGTATCATTGCTGCCACTATTTACTTGTAAATATATAACATAAGGAAAAAAAAATTCTCGAGGAATGTTGCTAGACTGGAAGAGGTTGTCAGGCAGTTGTTCGCTGCCGGTAAAGGGTGTGACAATAATAAGCAAATATATCACCAGAGAGTGCGTAGAGAAATATCCATAATCAGTTATAGATGAGAAATGTCTGTTACATGACAGTGTCTGTCTGAGACAGAACTTTGAAACGATACCGTTTAGTTTATACTCGATCATTTAATCCTAACGGAAATTTGCATATATTTGAAGACACTGGCCGACCATCGCATGGCGATCCGGAAAAAAATATGTGAATTGTAGATATTAAGTTCATCTATCGCACAATCATATTAGCAGGAAATTCCCTATTTTATGGGTTTTCCTATTTTATTATTGATTATATATTAGTATTTATTATTATTATTGATAATTACTTGTGGGGTATATTGGAGCTGAACCCTGAACACAACGAATACATCATTTGTTTATTTGAATAACACCTCTCCAGTATGAAAATACACTTTTCATCTCAATATATCTTATGGGATAATATAACAAGGTCCTGTAAGATTCAACATACTATCATACTGAAATAATAAAAAAAAAAACAAGACAAAGGTATAAACATACAAGTTTATTGGAAAAGTGTCAAAACAACACAGTTCCATTCTTTCTTTTGAGAAACAGTTTCAAATGTATCGCATTCTGTTTTCTGTAATGTAATTCATTCTTGTAGCAGGCAGGTTGAAAACTTCGAGCGTTGCAAAGGAAGCATTTACCAATCCTTAAGTTTTCAATTCATGAGAAAAGCACATTATTCAGTTCAAATAAAAAGTTTCAAATAACATTAAGTCCATTAACATGCAGCGTTTGTTATTGATGTTTGGGGGTGGCGGGGTGTGGAGGGTTGACATAACTTACACCAAGGCATTGCCTGATTGGGCGATTTTCCAAGAAAAACACAATAACATAAAGTCAGTCACAATAATGTTGATGCGTTTGTAATATTGGAATCAATATATTATTTTATCTAAGAAACCGTATTTTCTTCGCAAACTGTTCACTTATTGAAACATGATGCTGGCACAGGCGGTTTTTGCTCTCTGGGCTGTTTCTCTGACTAATTGACAGTTTGAAACATTTGCTTGGTGTGCGTCATACGTTATTGACAAAAGTTATTGATCGCATTCCATGTAAAATATTTGTTCTTCCGTCAAAATGTATTCTTTATTCTATTTTTTCGTCTCTTGAGATATCAGTCACAAACCAAGTGAAGTGCACTATCCTGTGTGAAATGTGCTGATAACTCGCGAAGTAAACGGGCAGTTGAGCGTGTCTTTCGCTTGCTGTCTCGGAATATCTTGTAGAATCTGGTCATCTTTCCTTTCATGCATTAATCGTCTTTATTAATGAAATAATATGTATATTGTTACTTGAGCATACATATATATTTTAACCGCATAAATAAGATTATGCATAATTTGACGTTTTGGATAAGCATGTATGTGATGAGATTACGTTTGAAAGGATTTCACAAAGCAGCATTACTGGCGCCCGTGGCCTAGCGGTTAGCGTCGCCGATTGGTAATTCCCTAGCCCCACACTGTTCGAGTCTCGGTCGGAACATTCATGTCGGGAGGTGTTCCAGCTAATATGCGGTGCGCCGGTGATTCTACCCAGACTTCAGTCTGGTGCCTTCACCTACCAACAATAACATGTACATATAACTTGGCGCCGCCATAAATGTGTCCGTGCGATGTAACAAAAACAAACACAGCAGCATCCATATCATGGCTTAAGGAAGTTTTCATGTTACTTTATGTGGTGTATGTTATCACTGTTACTTTACAAAAGAAAGATTGTACACTTATTCAGCAATTTAAACAGTTTGTCTCCAAGATGAAATTACAGGGATTCAATCAATTACGTAAGACACGTAAATAAGTATTGAAATGATTTGTAAATTCTTAACTGTTATTGCACATCAGAAAACTATGAAATGTGAAATGGGAATTGGAGTTTAAATTAAACTGTAAGTTTCAAAAGTTAGAAATATAAAGGGTTGCAAAAAGATGAAAAACACTAAAAAATCAACACTACAAAATATGTAACATGAAATGTAAATTGGAGAAAAGTAATTTTAAAGCGTATTTTCATGATAAAAATATAAAAGTTTGGTAAGGAAGGAGAGAAATCATGACGCCATTCAATATTAAAATGATTCTTTATTTTTAAAAGGTTTTAGCACCTCATTAATATGAAAATATAAAAATGTCCTATGAGAATTAAGACAATTACAATGTATTAAACTATTGCTAGACAAAGACACATACAAGATAATGTAAAAGTGACAAAAACACTGAGACGATGCATGTAGCATATATAGAAAAAAACAGTTACCGCCTTAGGACGGTCAGTCGGCAAAAGGACCTACTGGGGTGTGGGGTTTGTGCTGGGCTTAACTTGGTTTACGGAGCGCTCCAACATCGCACTCCCTTAGTTATTTTTCCTCAAAACAGACAGTTTGGTTTAAATATATATTCAAACTACGACTTCAAACAGTCAGCAACTGCAATGGAAGTAAATGATTGAGCAAAGAATAAAGCAAAGTATGACAAAAACAAACCATGCCCTTAGGTTTTAAGCCTCAAATCATGATAAAATGAATATACCCTTACCGAAGCTCGTTCTGTATTTCTTACAATTGTCCCGAGAGATGCCATAACGCGATAGAAAGTTGTCTACATATCTGCAATAAATGTATAGGGCAATAATTTGAGATGGCACATGTGCAACGGGAGACAATCCTGTATATGTTGAATAAGTAATAATTAAAACATATGGGTTTATGTCCCGTGCATGCATGTTTCATTTTATAAATCTCACGAGAGCCACCGTCGGTCATGAAGCAAAGAGGTGTAACTGAACGTGAGTGACCGACGGTACCTCTCGTTTAGTGTTTTAAGACTGACTCTAAAGATACTCGCAAATATCGTGAAACATTATGTTATAATATATCGTGATACATGCTTCATTAAAACTGAATTTACACACTGTTGGGTATGTTTCTACTGCTACTGCTGTTGCTTCTTCTTCTACTACTGCTATTACTAGCACTACTACTACAACTACTACTACTACTACTATCACCACTACTAGTAATAGTAATAATAGAAGCACTAGTTGTAATGGTAGTAGTAGAAGAAGTAATAGCAGTAGTAGTAGTGGTGGTAGTAGTAGTAGTAGTAGTGGTGGTAGAGTTATAGCAGCAGCAGTAGTGGTTGTAGTAGCAGTAGTAATACATGTAGCAATAGTAGTAGTAGTAGTAGTGTGGTGGTGTGGTTGTGGTGAAAATACATGTAGTATATACCTGTATGTATATATATATATATATATATAATATCTTTATTGCTTTTATTCACTATATTAAACTATACAACAACGGATATGTATATTACTGACTTACTAACTTTTTTTTCTGGTATCTTAATGCTTATTAATGAAATATGATGTGTCTGTATAGGCCAATGACTAAAGAATACATAAAAATGTACGCTTGATTGGACATGCGTGACAGTAAGATGGTATCACTGTGTATTGATTCGGACTGCTATTTTGGTAGTTGAATGTGTAGTTGGTGTATTATTACAATCCTCATACTTATGTTATATCATGTGTAAAAAGACAACAGCAGCTTTGTGATTTACACGAATCAGTGAAATTTCAGCATGCCATGTAAGTTCAGTCTTTTTTTTGTGTGTGTCATCTGCTTTAGCCTTAATTTTAGTCTGATCAAACACGTGATTATTTAAACTGCGTTCAGCGCAATTAATCCCTAAACGACACAACCGCCATTTATTTACACAATTATTTTTGTTATTAAGATTGTTTTGTCACGCATCACAAACTTGTGTTGTTACATTTAAAAAAATGATGAAATTATGATGTTTCTAAACTAATTTAAAGGAAAATCAAATTTTTAGATATGTTTCAATTTTTGCACAAATACTTAAAGATATTATCTTGCAGAACAATTGTTTATCGTGCTTTGTTCAATGTTTGAAGCAATAAACAGCTTTCTCTCAGAAAGGGACATAACTACAGCATTACAGTACCCATTAATCAGTACCAGTTATCTCCCACTCAACCGTTTCGTACCTCGGAATAATTCGGAACACTTCGGGGAAAGAAGACCGTCAAGATTTGGTGATTGAACGTCAAGTAGACTTACTCATGAAGTTTATATAGTTATAATAGAGAGTTTTAATAGTTGTGCCTTAATGCTCAAGCTGAGCATAAATTTTACATGACGTAGCATTTTATATCAAGAGTGTAAGTTGGGCATTCATGTGTGGTACATATATGTATATGATATGCAAAAAATATGGCTTTATAGCATAAATTCTGTGTGTACAAGACATTCCATAACAATATGGAATCCGTCTTCTGGTTAGCCACAATGGTTATAGTTTCTTTAACTTACGTGTGGTGGTTCGGTATTATTTTAAGGATGTCAGAAAAGGGAGAATATTTAGTAATAGTTAATCGTGGTGTTAACGTACATGAATGTCCGGTGAGGATGTAAGAACACTGTCTTAAATATCAATTCGTCGTTGTAGAAATTAGTGTACATTTGCATCCTGTACAACATTGACAACAGCATGAGCATGCGCCCTAAACCTATACACTATCTCATCCTTTTATCATTAAGACGAAACAATGCCTGGAACTGAATATATATATAGAATAATTTAAAGCGCTCAGGTTTTTAGAAACCTTTTCTGAGAGATGTTTGATTCACTTAACGGGGAAATTGAACTTAAGTCAGCAACATCATATCCTGTTATACAAATGTATTTTTTTCAAACGCTGATTTATTAAAATTTGCATAACGAAGAACTTTGTGATCAGATAAAACGCGTTTCTCGTGTGTAACCACTTAGTTTAAGTAAAGAAGAAATACATTTAGATTATTTTGTAAAAATGTTCAACTTTGCAAGGATCTATTGTAGCTAGAACGTGGTTTAAGTAAAGTAATTCTTTCTTTCAGCCTAAAGATTCCCTAAAACCATTACCCCTTCCGTACCGAAAGATTACCTACGGCAATAATTCTGCTATCACATTTAGCAGAGGTCAATTCGTTCATTATGTAGATTTTTTTTAGCCCGCCCTTAGCCTGCAATTAAAACTGATGTTTCTCAACAAACCAAAAAGTCATAAAGTAAAGATATAAAACCCATTTCAGTGTTTATTGAGTTGTGGTCACTGCTTATAAAATAGACGAAACATCATCGCTATTTACTAAGCTGACTACCGCTACAATGTAATTGGAAACGTTTCGTTTAGGCTATTGCATTCTCGTACCCAATTAACTGTATACACTTGTAACATTAGACACAAATAGGGTTCTATCAGAGTTTTAACACTTATAATGTGTGTGCAGCCAATAAGGACGCCAGTGGACCTGTATACGGAGCTGGAGCATAAAACCTGTCAGAGCATTGGACGTTAGGGGATCTCATCTTAGTGGTCATAACTTCTCTACTAAAATGTAATTGCTTGTCTGTAGTCTTCAGTTGGACAACATAGCTTTGTGTATAAAAATAGTTGATCTTAAAACAAGATTTACAAATTCACCTTATATGATCAAAATTCGGTCCATGGCCATTTCTAATCTATCCGAAACAGTTGTGTGCCACCCTTTAATATGAGTCTCACATCGAACCTGCTCTCAGTATTATCATCGAACTTTGCAATGCTTCTAGAACACTTTAGTTATGAATCAGTTGGGAACAATATGTTCGTACAGCGACTCGATGGGCCAGACGTATATGCCAATCGCAGTAGCGTAACAGTCTATTTACTGACCCAATGTCGCCTTGGGGATTGTAGTTAGCATCCAAGAAGCTTGGGAGGCTTCAATACTTGAATACATTCACTGCAACCAATGACT
>CM017555.1:90021334-90093834 GCA_007844125.1 Sinonovacula constricta
AGAACTAAATCCCCATTAGCTGCTTCAGTTGGTAAGGATCTCGTATAGATTGGGAAATTATGGCTGTTGGCACGAGAGTGTGATGTTTTTATGTAAACAAATAGATCATTTCTCCAATTCTTATCGAGCTCCGACACAGACCTGCCCTACACATGATCTAACAGATACTCTGGTCAATGCCAAGTGAATAACTGAACAAATCAGATAGTAAACGGTCGTTATTGGCAAGAAATTGTGGAATTCTGTGTTTTTGTACATCGAGAAACGAAAATAAAAAAACAACAAAAAAACAACAGCAAACAAACAAAATCAACAACACATACACAAACACACAACTCAAACAAGCAAAACAAAAATATAATACAATATATATGTTGTTATTTGTTGAAAATCTTACATATCATTAGAAATAGTCTTATGAAGTTATTACAACCTTAAGACTATTTTTATTAACATGTATTTACGTCATAATTTTCATACTGAACTATCCTTGAAATCTGGTAATAATAAAAATACCTATTTACTTTACGTAAAATCCAATTAGTCTACAATGTTCATGTTATTTCAGCAAGACTAAGCAAGAAATATTAATTATTGTCAATTAAGTTCAAACGATGATGTGAGAAGAAATACGGTTAAAGAGATCAAAATGACATTTCAGTTTAAAAAGTGTTCTGAAAGCTGTTTAAATATCAGGTGAATCAGGCGGAGTTTGTTTAAGTTTATTCTTAGTAATGCTTTTTAATAAACCAATTATCGAAGCGTGGGATGGAAAAACACCTGTAGTTATTTTGTGTATTTTTTTATTCCAAATTAATGACAAGATACTTAGATTAAAAAACAACATTTCCAATTATTTGTGTACAATTTTGCCACCGTATTTCGTCTGTAAACTAATGAAACGCAGCTGGTACTGAGACAAATCTCGGCCTTGTTAGTAATTGTAACTTGTGTACGCAATGAATGTTTGAATAATTCAATTAAATAATAATAATTGCAGTATAATTATATAAGACATAACTAAATGTACATTACTGTATATTATTATAATTATTATTTGGAATTTTAAATTCGTGAAGCGTTTATTAGCTAGTGCGAATTGTTATTTAATTATAGAAATCATGCATTCTCATCTGAATATAAATTGCTTAATACCGATGAACTTGCATTTTTAAACATCTGTTTTGTGCTGGTTTGATTAGAACTTCGAAATTTAAAAAAAGTAAAATATTTTTATACTGTAAGATCCATTATAGATTACATGGAACTTATTAAGTTTTATTATTGCTTTATCATATGTTAGTTTACAACAAGGTGACATGCAAAAATTACTTCTTTGACCAATCGATTCATTAAAACAACG
The DNA here is from genome assembly GCA_007844125.1 of Sinonovacula constricta. Taxonomy (NCBI): domain Eukaryota; kingdom Metazoa; phylum Mollusca; class Bivalvia; order Cardiida; family Solecurtidae; genus Sinonovacula; species Sinonovacula constricta. The sequence continues at coordinate 90,022,698 of CM017555.1, forward strand.
TCTACGCTGGATTACTCTTCAACTGGGGGCCCTTTAGTGCGCATCTGCCACTTCCGGTTAGGGCTTTGACTACTACGTTGCACGCACAGATAATCCTTTTGGTTCGTATTAATAAAAATAGTGTGTGTCTTTTCTTCATAAAATAAGAAATTTTCTGTAATTTTGAGAAAATACTAAGACATTTCTTAGTTTTAATGGTTTTATGAATAAAGAAATCTAATACTTTTTAATCAAAGGGAAAAACAAAAGTAAAAAATCGTCTTGGTTTTAATCCGACAAAACTATACAAACTTAAGAATCTTTATGAATATGACCCCAGGTCTGTCTTCTATCGACTGGTGGCAGAAAGCGCACACCTGTCACCTCCGGTCAGTGTTTTGTGTAGTACATTGCAAGCGAAGATAATCTTTCTGATACTGTTTTCTGTCGTTTTATTATATATTAGTTGGCACACTATTGTGTCAAAAACAATAATTGAAAAGAATTGTAATGCATTGTTTTCCAAATAAATATAATCCAAACAGCAGATACATTTTATAGTCTTAGATGTTTGTCAACATTGACAGTGTACTTTCGATTATGTCACAACTATTACCACCATTTTTTATAAATTTCTAAAATCTTCGCATCATAATGTATCTTACGACATAAGATGTATCAAGATATAATATAATATAACAGCATCTCCTAAATTAACTGCCGTACACAATTATTAATCTGTCAGAGGCGGGGTAACAATGAATTAAAGGAAAGTTTCCAAAGTCAATTTATAGACTTGCCAAAATTGCAAAAATCGTATAAAATTTCATGACAGTGACTGGAATATTTATAATAAAATTCCAAGGAAAATGCGTTAATTAGATATATCGAAACATTACTTATACTTAACTTACTTAACTATTCACTTCTCCCAGAGAAGGAAGTCGTCTCGTTTCGCATCAACGAATTAAAGATAATACAAGTACTTCATATGTTTTCATTCGACTACATTTTGAAAATATCTAAGCTCAACCTTTTAAATTTCATCTAAAAAAACATGGAAGTACATTTTAAATGCATTGTTAACATCACATTTTGTAGGTTCAGGTTCAAAGAAAATGTGTTAATGTTGCATTATCAATACAGATCATTGCCCTTATGACAAATATAGTATGCTTCGATAGCTTACTTTATAATTACCCTATTCAGCACACAAAACTATTGAAGGGCGAGATAAAATGACGTATAAATTTCATTTTTTATCTAACACGGTAATTTGTCGAGTTTTATAATTTTGATATTTTTTATCTTGGCCCTCTATGTTCGTACATACGGGCATCTGTAGCCTGATGAATAGAATTTCCGCTTTGTAACTCCTCCGAGGCTTCACCTCCTTAACTCCTAGGTTTGAGTCCCGAGCTGGCCGACAACATTCATATGGCGAGGGCTTCCAGCTGACGTGTTATGCGCTGGTGGTTCTACCTAGACATTCGTCTTGGGTCTTTTTCTATCAAATTTTATTAGACGTCGCTTTGATGTCTATACTTGTGTCACTGATGTATTCTACAACGCACCAAAACTAAAATGCCTTTTGTTAGTTCAACTTTTAAAAAATATTGTAAGAATTTTCATTGTCTGATGTCAGTACTTTTATTGTTACTTAATAAGATCGACATCCCTTTTATCAGGGACAATAGTGCTTACGTTCTTATGTCCAGTTTTCCTTGTTTTTATTAAAGGAATTTACATCATCGCAATTGACAATTTGATAATTTAATACAATAGGAATGAATCACTAACGGAAAATAAGCCTGTCTTATAACGACCGAAAAAAACAACTGACGGATCAATAAATCTAAATGGAAATGAAAGTATTACCAGGTCTATTTTAAATTGTTGCTAATGCAGTAAAGGCCTAAGCGTTTTAATCACATAGGCCAGACATTGCATAGAGAGACGCCACCTGCTCGCGGTTTGAAACGGTCAGGCGGCAAACGAATGTCATGCTCATCTTTTTCTAACAGAACTTTAATATCCCAAAGACATTTTTCTCAAAGACAGTGTAAATAAAATAATCAACCACAGTGAAGCAACTAATAGTAAGGACCTGCTTTGGGAACAAACAATGAACACAAATTACTATTTTAAGCAATAAACATAATTGTAAGAACAATTGTTTCTCTAAGTGCAGGGATCTATTCCAGTTTGTGCAATGGTACTGAAAAGCAGTCTGAATAAAAAAATGTACAAAATGTACAAAAAAGTAAAACGCCGATGACAACCACTTGTAAGCAGATGAAGTATAAACCTTGATTCACCTCATAGCAAAGAAAGCCGGTAAAATGAAAATGATTTCAACAAATAAACTTGTTAATACATTTCTCCGTAATTTAATTCAAGCAAATAATTAAAGTACATTGTTAAATTTTCACAATCCTCAGGTTACATATGTTATCATTCAGACCCATTCAGAAATTAATAACGTCAACACGATATTGCAAATTTGTTTTCTGAATGTACCTCATAAAATCGTTTAGAAAATTTAAATATCTTGGTAGAAGAAATGTTCATTATTCCATTCCATTGATTTCTTGAGCACTTTATAGCAATATTTACATCTATTGCTTATACGAATATTGACTGTTTGTGGGGGAGCTCAATTCAAATGCAAATCAGCGAGTTATTACTCAGAAACATTTTGTCTTTGTTTAGCCATCCAATCAGGAACTGGTTTGTACATGTACATATTGTTGACGTCATCTGTCAATTTACATGCACGAAACAGCTTAAACTTGAAAAAAATGTTTATGTAAATTATATCATTTGTAAGCATTACGATAACATCATAAATGGGTTTTCTCCGTATGTCTGTAACTGAATAATTGTTCGTATTACGGTCGTGATGCGAAATACATAAAGAGCTAATATAATTTGCATTTTTTGTACTGTACTTCTGTCTTCAGACTGTTAAAGTTTAACATACATAATATGTTAAACTTACCATATGAGGTTTTTATACAGTAGTCCTCATGTAAATGAGCTGATAGTTTGTATTATGCTCCCTCAAATACTCATGTTAATAGAAATTTAATAATTGACAAAAGAACGCAAGACATTGAAGCATCGTCTAGTTTTAAAAAAGCCTTCTGCATATGCGTATATTGGTATTTTGAATAATTATAAAGGCAACTCAATAGAAGTAGCAGCGTTGCCTTCCAAACACCGCCACCCATTGTCATTGTGAGAACTGTTAAAAGAAGCAGAGGAACCTGTATGAACGAATGTCTAGTCTGTCTGTACCTAAATGATCCTCTCCAGCTGTAACAAACACCACTTGCAATGATTCTAATGCGGAAGGCACATGTACAAGTAAGTCTATCTCACAGCGCAACAGGCGGTTCGGCGTACCATTAACAACGAGGAACTGTGTCTGCTTACGTCGCCGTTAAGTAGGAAGGGAAGCTTAGTCGCAAAACCATGACTTGTTTCGAGACATCCTTACAATACAAGCTGAAAGTCTAGTTGTCATTTTACAGCTTCACGGAAGTTATTTAAAAAGAAAAGCATAAATACGAAGTGCTGGATGCTGTTAGGGTAGATTGTTATTAGAAAGAAAGAAGTTCTGGAAACATTATATCTGCACGTGTTCACCACGTAAAATGGATTTATATATATATATATATATATATATATATATATATATATATATATATATATATATATATATATATATATATATATATATATATATATATATATATATATATATATATATATATATATTTTTAAACAATGGAACAATTCGTAATGTTGAAGTCAAATTACAAACTGTATTGCCAATGTAACCTTGAGGACCTTCATAGTAGTAAGGATCTCTAATTTGTATTACAACAAAATGGTTTTGCACATTTTTGTCAGGAGTAGCCAGAATATTGATATTTTTCTTAAATAATAATATTTCAAAAACGGAACGCATAAAAAACAAGAAACGCACCAAGAACACAAAAAACAACAACAAAAACCCCAACTATTTTCAATACAATATTGCTTTAATATCTAATACTTTTATGATGTTTTAGGGTGTTGTGCTAAACAAACCTTGCGCCATTTAAAACTGAGTGCGCCAATATCTATTGCCCGTTGTCCGTTTATGTAAATGGGACCATTTGTAAACATAACCAGGGCCCCATGAGCCGGTTAGGATCCTGCTAGTAACCACAATTATATCAGTTGGCACGAGAGCGAGATGCGGTATGTAAATGAAGATTTTTTCTACCAATTTAGAATGTCGACTGAGTCGTGTTCAGTAGTACATGTACGCTCTGGCTGATATTGGAGTAGAAGGCAAATTTATTGAATATGTCATAGCTCTGTCGGTCATTGGCGGGAGGTAGTTCTACCCTGTTTCATTCACACACACACACACACACACACACACACACACACACACACACACACACACACACACACACACACACACACACACACACACACACACACACACACACACACACACACACACACACACAAACACACACACACACACACACAAACACACACACACAACACACACACAAAACACACACACACACACACACACGCACAAACAAACACACACACACAAACACACAACACACACACACACACAAACACACAATACACACACACAAACACACACACACACAAACACACAACACACAAACACACACACACACACAAACACACACACAACACACACACACACAAACATATATATATATATATATATTAATGAAAATATGAAAATATGGAAAGCTTTTGTAACATTTGTATACATAAAATGTCCTTATTGTTTCAGTGCCGATGGCTGCGATTATCGCAGGGTCTATCCTAGGGGCGATCATCCTAGTGACCATACTGATTGTGGTGTGGAGACGATGTGGCTTGAAGAGACGACGCTCCACAAGCTATGAGCAGATTGTGGCGGAACATCGCGAACACAAGGTTGACATGAGTCACGTGATGGACGGAATTACAAGGTTAGTTTTCAATATTTTCCTTTTCGCCATTGTCAGCATCATAAGCATCGTCTTTCTCACTGGCATATTTATCATCGTCATCATCATCATCCCATCATCATCATCATCATCATCATCATCATCATCATCATCATCATCATCATCATTATCCTCCTCCTCCTTCTCCTCATCATTATCATTTATCGATGGTTGCTTACAATAATTAAGGTGATTTCCACGAGGAAAATCTGTGCTATTTTATCATATTTACCCTGATTATTTTACTACATTTTTATATCGAATCTCACGCATAGGCGTGAAAAAAACGACAAAAATATCAATAGTAGCGACAGCAAACAATTACGATAATAGGAGTTCACGGGCAATGATACTATTTGAAAAACCATTGTGCTTTATTAATAAAGCTAGTAAAGAACATTTCAAATATTCTACATTGTATATCTAACCATTTTAATACAGATATTGGATCTGGATTTTGCATTTCCGAAACATACAAATCCAATGACGACCGTTAAAATGAATTAAAATTTGACTTTTCTTTAAGAAAAGAAAAAAGAACTTTTTTTTATTTTCACTTTTTAATTTCACTTTAAATGCCGCCACAGGGACTAGCTTGAAGTTGTTTTCGGTGCATCTGTTCAAAAATTGACAGACGTAAATACGGGGAATACATCCATATGTTGTCTGTGCATTCTTTATTGAGGAAACGTCTATAAACAGAAGTATAGTTTACATATTTGAACTTGTTAAGGACTCGTGCTGAATAACGAATGTTAACTCACTACATTTTATTGACATTTTACATATACTGAGAAGATATTGTAGAAATCAAACCGCATTTTGGAATTGACAGTTTCATGCATAAAAGAGTTCTAAAACGAGAACAACACGCCAAACATAATGTTAAAGAAATACAAAACACAAACATTCTACTAAGGCAAAAACGATTAACATTTCTGTGATGATGTGTTAAGCATCTTTATTATTTATATATGTCTTCTTTAAAAGTGAACATAAATGGGTGTTTTTATGTTCGTTTACCTTCTCTATGTTTACAAGCATTTTTCATATGTTGTTTACGTTCTCTATGTTTACAAGCATTGTTCTTATGTTCTTTTAGGTTCTCTTTGTTTACAAGCATTGTTTACAAACTGTTTATAGTTTAAAAAGGACAGAAAGATTAGCATTTATTAACGACACGTTTAAATGAGGTTCGACGTGTTGTAACTGCTGTCAAACTAAACTGGAAAACGAACACTTTTGTAAAATGGCCGGATTAGGCGAAGTGATAAATGTGTGCATACTAATAAAAAGAGACAATTTTCGACAGTGTAAATGTAAATATCGTCTACCTCTACATATATCATAAGGTGTATCACAAAAAGAAAGCTTGTTGTTGTCACCATACAGAATATACCTTCATAAGTAATTAAGTTCGAAAGCAGATAGTATTTATATTAAATAGGACTATTGAGGTTATACTCACGCTTGTTGCATTTTTTAAACTGTAAATAAAGTATTTTTTTTGTGTTGACTATTGGGACAGATTATGTAACATAAGCTTAATGCAGTTTTGCTGAGCGCTGTTTAAAAGCAAATAACGATGAAAAATGTATAAATAAACAAATAAGAAAACATTCCTAAATAACTTATAATAAATATAATTGTTTACAAAAGTTTAAACGTTGGTCGATACGCGAATTTAGTGAATTTTTTTTTGAAAACACACGTTTTATTATTTTTTTAGTTTGATTTAGTTTGTTAGGCTTATAGTCCCATCAACTATGTTTCTGTAATTCAACGATATGCTGGTAAGTGCAGATCACTGAATTTGCTTAATAGCAGCACTAAATTATAAATTCGTGATTGTCATTCAATAATTGAAAGAAACATTAATTTTAATTGTACAACTGGGGCCTTAAATAGCTTATATGCGTCAATGTATTGTATTGTTTAGATCGCACTTCGCGTGAATATCTAAATATATTTTGATTTTTCACGGACCATATAGATATATATACCCGTGTTTATAGGTATCGAAAATTAAAATATGTGTAATTAGTAATATTTTCGTATATTCGTATTTGGCTGGTGAATTAAGTGATTTGGTCCGTGGAAAATCAAAATAAATATTTAGACATTCACGCGAAAAGCGAAAAGTGAAAACATTTATTGCCTTCGAACGGTCATTCAGCAAAGAAAGACTTCGGTACAGAAACAAGAGTTCTCGCTACATACTTCCTGATGGTTTTCTTAAAGAAACTGGTAACGAGCACAAGTTACATAGTTGTGATCAGTAATAAAAAGCACAAGAAGGTTCCGTAGGTAGTATTACACTTATATAAAAGCAGAATTACATTTATATTGCAAACATATGACGTCAGTTTATCGAAGGCTTTGATCAATACAAAATCCGTAAAATGTAGAGGATGACACATGATAAAATATTAATATTTCAAAGATGGTTTGCTCTTGTTTTGCCATTTAACGTGATTTTATATCCAGAATAGGAAACTGAAAAGTGACGCAAACACTTCTTTTGCTAAAAATCTGTATCCTTTTGAAAAGAACATATACGATTTATTGCTTAAAAAGATTTATTCATTTTTTTCTTTGGTAATAATGTTTGCCATTTGACATTTGATAAGGTTATCATTGGTGCATAAATATTATTTCCCTATATAAATATTAATGCTATACTATAATCCTTTATTTAACCCAGATACATGTGCATTTAATTCTTTTCTGTGTTTTTTTATATATTTTACAAGACAAATCGAATATTTTCACAGATTCCCTATTCCATTAGTACATTAACTCTATAATGACAAACAGGTTTCATTAAGTTACTTGCCTTTGTCTACAGGTATATAAAATTTAAATATCTGTGGAAAGTTTGATAGGATATTTTCTTATTTACCTATTCATTAAGTTACTAAATAAAATGACCATTTATTATACTTACTGATACTCTGAACTGTGCGGGATTTACAGTGGTGGCGGCAACAATGGGAGGCTTCTTAACGCTGGTCAAGTTTGTTATCCATTCAGATCGGTTTAATGTAATCAAGTTTGCCATTTCGTCCTTGTGATTCAGCGAAACATATCTGGCTTAATTTCATTATTATCCTCAATGACCGTAAAATTAATTGGACGTTATCACCAAATATACTTGCGCTGGTACGCTTAAATATCCATCTTAATTATCGTATATGAAAATGTTGACCCCGCTGCTTGCTTATAAAATTAAGTATAATTCTGATTACTTAAGTTATAGTGTAACTTCCATAAGCTTCTTAAGTAAGTAGCTAAAAGAAATGTTCACCATTGGAATTAACTCGACATTTTTCGTATCATCGTTGATTAATGAGAGAAGTATTATTCTTAGGTTAGAAATGTGCTTGTTCTTTTGCCCCTGTTCTTTGTTAAAATATCTTCTAATTCAATATAATAATTAATCACATATAAACATGTAAGTTTATCTTTATTTCCCAACATTTACGACTTACACTGACAATACGCTGTATTAAAGTCCTAATCTTGAATCTGTATTTCATTCTGTTAATGGTATGTCCAGATTATCTAAAACAATTTAGATAGATATCTTTTATTACCTCCAAATACTGGAGAGCATAATGCATATGTACAATACAAGAACAATATAATACATTATTTAAATAGAACTACAATTTACACACTACAATGCGTTACATTGAAGATGTTACGTGACAATAATAAAAAAAAAAAAAAACGAAAAAAAACAACAACATTATACATAGTTATAACAAACAATTAAATCAACTTACAAATAGACAATAGGCATAGCTTTGACCATAGAGTCAAGACAGTAAACTCATAACAGAAAAAAGTTCATACGAGTTTGTATTTACTTATTTAGAATTTACACTCAGATTTAAACCTCTTATGTAATATGAACCGTATTTACCAAGGTTGACAATGGCAAGCAGAACAATATATTAATCAATACAGCTGCAAGAATGTATGCAATGTTCTACGTTTATCAAAAGCAGGATTATTGTTAAGTTAAGTTATTATATTATTGCTAAGTTAACAAGGCAATTTCCATTCATAAAAAGTAATTCTCATAGTCTACCACACTAATAAGAGTAGACATTAGCAGCAAGAACGTGCATATGCTAAGTGCTTCTGGTTTAGCAGAAAGTGGATTAATACACGTTATACTAGCACTTGTAAAACAGTGGTAATTCTTTCCGAAACGAAATGGAAGAATCGTTATGATTTACAGAGTGCGGTTGCCAAAAAAACACACGCTTGCATTAGTACAATACTAATGTGAGAAAATAAAATAAAAGAGACCTTACCGAAACGAAAAGTAAGATCCATAACTAATAGGAACAGAATAGACAACAATGGTTACAACATTAACCGATTATACGAAACAAGTTTATACATTGTATGTATGTCTATTGTCAATATATATTGAGAATACGATAGGACCTATCACTTTTTTAAAATGTTAATATACAATATCAGAGGCAGACAATACACCTAGACAACTGACACACTTTGGAGACAATTATTCCGATCGCTAGACAACAGAGAAATGACCAATTCAGCTGACGCTAGTTGTCAACAAAATACAGATTGTCGCCTCTTATTCTTTTTCACAATTATTTTTAACAGAAAAAATAGGAATGCTCACAGGAATTACCGTCGGAAGGCACAATCTCAAACTTCTCGGGAATAAATACATCATCTGTTGCAATACTGTGTATTTAACTACAATGATTTTATTCTGTTATTTTGTTACTGTCATAATGCATGGTATAAGGTACAATGGAAATATATCACTAAATATTTACAAGTTATTTTAATGGCTATGAATTCGGCTTAAATTGAAAAAAAAAATTGGCACATGTTGTAATGGTGACAAGGAGGCAGTGCGAGGGCGTTCAAATCCTATTTAATGTATATAATACATAGTGTACTAAAGAAGACACAAATAACGTATTTTGTAATTATTTTATTATCAAGCATAGTAATGCTTCGTCAGTGTACGAATGTTATATTTCTGGATTTTAATACATTTATCATGAAGTATTGTTCAGAGGATAAATGAGTTGACATTCACTTGCATTATAAAGCCATTATTTTTAGATTATCCTTGAATGTTCTTAGAAAATGAAAATTCATTAAAACATTTTGATATATTTCGTGTATGATTTCCATTAAAGTATGCAGCAAGTATAATATAAAAATAATTAAAATTGAACTTCGTCTAGACAAAACATAGTAAATGTAGTAGTGAAAAAAACACAGAGACGAGGCATGACACACAAGAAAGAAAATCCAACAGATAACGCCTTGGAGCGGCCAGTCGGCAAAAGGACGAACGCCTGATTAAACCTGTGTTTGTGAACAGAACAGAACAGATTTTATTCACTTACACATAGGCACTTAGGCCCATCGCCAATAAACATGAAACATATAGAAACAAAATACAATGTATGCTGGGCGCTTCAACCTCTCACTTCCTCTGAAGGTTTTTTTCTCACAAAGAGTATAAATTAAAGCTTCCATCAACGTGCGACAAATTCCTATAACAGCATTCACCTGTATCAGAAGTAAAAATTATATCTATACAAATAAAATAACTTTTTTACTTTACCTTTTATTAAAGTACTAACAATGCAATAAGCTAACACATGATAAGGAATTATTTACGTTTTTAAAAAAAATTGCGAATTTACTTTGACATAATTTGACAGTTTTTTTTTGTTCACCTTTGTCCTGTTACCAACAATATTCTAGTATTAAAAATAGTTTTCTTAGACTGTATTTATTAGGCTGAAGCTTGTTATATGACCACATGTCTACTAAATATGACATTTTGTATTATTCTCATTCGGAATCTGTTGTTTCTGTATGTTTTGTTTGAATTTAAGAATTTAAAGAGGTGAATGATTGCAATATTTTAATTGGAATATGTTTGTATGACCGCCAAGTTGAATCTATTTCTACCAAATTGCCAAAAAAAAATTGATGCGGTCTGATCCGAATGTTAGATAAACTTATGCATATATTAACATTGCATCTTAAGTACCTATAAACATGCTAAATATTAAGCTAAATTGATATCATTATTAATAATTTTGCTTATTGCTAAACGAAGTAAATGGCTGCAATTTGCATCGCTTCTATGGACATTATTTGAAACGTATTCACTTTTAATTTAAAGTTATTTAAAATTTAAATACATCTTAAGCAAAGAACATGTATTTGCATCCAGAGTTTATACAATATAAATAAATAGATTTAATTTATTGTTATAAATAAAATTAAGTTATAATATAATACTTTCTTATCATTTTCTGAGAAATGTTTTGTGTTTTGAAAGTCCATCAATACTTACAATTTAACAGTGTATTTTATGTCAATTAAACGAGTTTTATGATGACTTTAAAACAATAATAATTTGTAAAACACTATCAGGCAACAGCTCAGCAAACCCTGTTTAAATTGTGTAATACATATTAAATTTTCTTTCTTCTTTCCGTAGAAGTGTTGTTTTTTTTGTCACAAAAATCATTTACTTATACTCTTATAAACAAAATGGTTAATAAATGTTAGTAAAGTTTTTTGTGACTCTTATTATAGAAAGTATAATTGACTGCACCTTTTGACATGTATTTGTTCAATTTCAATTAATTTATTTGACATATGCTAAAATCCGTCCTGATTAATAAAATCATTTTTCAATTTATCAATGCAATTAATAAATACTAAAAGGGGTGTAACATTTATAATCTTTTGATTAAAATTTAAAAAAAATGCATTGATATCAGCGTGTCAACTTCTATTAAAAACACCATTGTGAACTTATTCAGATTTAGCTCGTTTATTCAGTAACTTAAAATAGAAGAAACGGATTTGCTTAATTGAAAAATAAAATAAAAACGTGCTAATAATTATCTTTAAATTATACAGATTCGTGCGGCTTGTTGAACATAATTTGACAAAGTAATAATACAATGTTCGTGTTTTGAAAATGTAATTAAAACTTAATTATTAATTCGTTCATTAAAGATCATGTTGTTAATATGAACAACATCTTCTTCGTTATATATATAGTTGTTGTTCATATTAATCACATAGTCTTTAATGAACAAATAATCGTGAAATATTTTAGGCCAAATATAACACCATAAGAACTTGATAATGATAAATTGATTACCAGAAAAAAGTCTAATATAAAAGGTAAACTCTGTTAAAGACCTAATGGACGTGATAAATATTAATTAAATACATTTACATAAACTAGGAGTGCACTTGTTGTTTAATCTGTGTTGTCTCGTCTGTATAGTAAATATCAAGATTTAGTTTTTTTGGAAACTATTCAAACCTACCCTATGTGTTTGTTGAAATTAAGTAATAACAGTAATGGCTTAACGTATTATTAAAACAATGGAATGCGATCTTCTGTAAGATCACCAACACTTTAGTGACCACCAACAAAGTTTACAATTGTATCTGATACAAAGGCAGTTTGTGCCAGAAGCAGAAAAGACTCAGACATACTGTCTGCACCATATTTTCTTGTAAATCCGTAAATCCGTAATACTGTATTATTTGACATGTACACTTTTGCCTTATATAGAGATGCTTGTGTTATTGATGATATTGTATGTTGCATTAACCGCGTAGTAAAACTTTGGGTGGAGAAACCATACGTTTCTTGGAATGCTTAGATTTTACTCATCTGGTATAATTCAAAACAAGAAAATCAGCCATTGTAACTTTATTTTAAAATTAATAAGCATACTTAACTCGTATGACAAAATGACATACCGATATCAAATTTTGATCTATGTTCTTAAAAATTAGTATTGACATTAAAAAATAAATATGAATAATTGGGAAAATGCGCGAAAATGGCAAACTTCATATTATTATTACATAATTCCTCACATCACATTTCATTCAGGCTACTTAAATAAACTTTAATCTCGCAAAAACGACGTAAACCAGCGTAAAACAAGCAGTCTCGTTAGAACTAACTCAAAAGCAAAACACCTCATATATGTACATACATAACTGAATGCAAGATTAACATCAAATACATGCTCTTTTCCTATGGCAATGTCGCCTTTCTTAATAGGTAAATAAGAAAAGGACCTATCAAAACTCTCACAGATATTTAAATTTTATCTACCGGTAGACAAAGGCAAACAAGGTAAATGCAAATGTGACAAAAACACAGAGACGAGACATAACACACAGAAAGAAAAACCATCAGTTACCGCCTTGAAACGGTCAATCGGCAAAAGGGCCAACTGGGGTGCTTAAACCTGGTTTGTGGAGCGCTCTAACCTCGCACACTGTATGCAATTTTTGTAATGAATAATGTATTCATGAACCAAATTGTTATGTCATTATTTTAAGTCATTATGTTTATAAGTTTAATTGACGCTAATACTACAACCATGTACAAAAAATTCGCTTACACATTTGTCATTCCCATAAGGTTCTTCCACCCAGATCTTATTACTAAGACTAAATTAGATCCCAATTATATATATGTATTATAGTTTAATTACACCTCAGTTACTTCTTTATTACACACACCTGCATTTAATTAAGAAAAAACTAGTAGTTCTGCACATAAACAAAATACATCTTCGATGAAAAATTATCCATTTAAAATAATTGAAAGCTGATTTTCAATAATACAAAAATGAAGCAATAACCCATTTTAATTGTATATATTCGAAACACAAAGGAGCTTGGATTGTGCAAACATAAAGTAACGCTAGCACATATTGTCCTCCTATCCGTTCAGCATTCTCATATTTTATATAAGGTGAAGTTTAAAAATGAGCCGTATATTGAACCCATGACGTACAAGCTTAGCTTCAAGAAAGACACTGCTTAAACAGTGTTATCATCAGTAAGAAAAACAACAACAATAACAAACAAAACAACTTTCAATTACATCTATTTTACAATATTTATTAAATTATAGACAATCTCTTTTAAATGGCCATGGTGGTCATTACACAAGCTGACATTTTTGCAAATGACACGTTGACATTCAAATTACGACTCAAACATTTACAATTCAAAATAGTTTTTTTTTTCATTTTCGTGGCTCCACAGAGACCATGGAAAATCTCTGTTCTTTGTAACGTAATTTTTAAACGACAAGAATAAATACTGAGGATATTTTCATGTCTCCCTGAGGCCAAACCATTTTAAAAGCTTTTTTTGTCTTAAAAATTTAGAAAAAGAAAAATGCATTTATCTTCTACACGTGTTGAGGTCTGATATTTTACCCTTATTCCGAAACATAAGGAAAAAACAACGTATGAAATGTTATGTAGAAAGTCGGTCTTCCATTTATACCGAAAATATTATCTTTTTTTTTCCATCACAAACAACTATTGCTTTTAAAGTGTAAAGTAATGATGCACAGAAAGCTGAAGAGCATTTAGTTACTGAAAGAGGACACTCATATGAACAAACCAGTTTTGTATATTCTAAATACTAAAAAACCGGTAGGTTATCTTCTAATTGGAGCACGTTCCGTGTTATATTTTTAAGATAGAAAGATAATTCTAATTAAGCTTCATTACCTTATGGTGCATTTGCTTGGAACTTTATTGTTAGTTCATGCTTTATTAATATTAAAAAACCCAGTGTTTTTGTTCGTATTGTTTTACTTTTATTAAATCCCTTCGCAAAAAGACACTTTCATATATTTTCTTTTAAGTGTGTATTAATTACGTAAGCCTTTAGTGAAATCGACAAGAAGGGTAACTTGCAGGTGTTTGTCATATTTACTTGTTTTTAAGCACGCTAACTTTCACTACATGTTTATATTACTAAATAATCAGTTGAAAAGTGTTTATTATTTAAGAAAATCCAATGCTCTTCAAGTAGAGTCAACATGAATATCATGATTTTTTGACATTGTACCAGCCTACTGGCAGAATTTTAAACTTTTTCAACATATTGATTCGACAGACAATGCACTCTATTTACTGATTTAGACCAAATATTATAACACATGCACGTCTTTAGATGCGTAGTGCATTATTTAAAGATTAAACGATGATAAGATCAATTTTATTTATTACACATTGCGATAAATGTGAAATGTCAATTACTATGATGGTTAGAAAAATGCATTGGATTTTAAACACTTCAAAGAAGAACGGTTTAGTCTCTTTTTTTAATCTTCGAGAGTCAGTCTAAATATAAATTAGATAAATACCCTACCACACACAAAAGGACACCACTTTAGTCATGGCATTTTTGTTAACTAATAAATCCATTTCATAAACAATATTTTCTAGTTCATGTATTTTATGATCCAAAGATAAGCAGTTCGATATGGTATAAAATTGGCACGTGTTAGGTGGTATTGTCGACTTATTTAATAATCCTCATATTTGTAGGTCTAATTGTTTATTAAGCAATTATATGACAAACATCGTACGTGTTGCAATGTGAGTAGAAATCAATATCAATCGGGCTTCTACAATTTACAAAAAATAACAATGATCACCCTCATATATGACTATTCCCCGTTATCCTTTAGAATGCGCTGGTTGATTAAATTCAGACTATTTTCCTTTTTTTATTTCTCTGCAAACATCTAATTATGCAAATATACATTAATCAAGTGTCGTTGTTGAACATTTGGTTCGGATCAAACGTTAAGATCCAAGTCTTTATCAAACACTATTAGTGCACATACTGTGATATTTTTTATTTTCACTGTTGTATGAGAAACCCCATTCAGGAAGTGCGACAGTGGAGCACTCCGCACCAGGTTGAAGTACATGTACTGCAGTCGGCGCTTTTGCCGACTGACCATACCAAGGCGGTAACTGTTGGTTTTTCTTTTTGTATGTAATGTCCCGCCTCTGTGTTTTTTTCACTTTTACATTGACTCCTTATGCCTTTGTCTGAAGGAAGCTAAGATTTAGATGTCAGTAGTATTCCTTATTTTCATATATTAATATTTTTCATTAGAACTGAAGGGCCTGGCTGTTTGTAGTATTGTGCAACAAAAGATTGTATTAGTAACGCTTTATCTGGCTACATACAAACTCATCTATATTAGACAAATAGCGTAGATCAAGACTAATCTGCTCCTCTAAAGCTTGGAACATGCTTACACTGAAGATAACATACAAATAAAACTAAAACACATTTCAGACAGCCCTATAAAAGCATAAGATAAGTTCTTTGTGTAAAAATGACTAGAGTGAATGATAAGTAAATATATAACAGCGATATATCTTCAGTTTAAATTTTAAATGGTTTTAAAATTGTTGTTTTTGTAGCGCAAACGAATGTGTGATATACATGCATTATCGCGCCAAATATATTTTATTTGCTTTGTTTTGTTTGTTTGTTTGTTGTGAATGTTTTTGTTTTTTTTATTGTTTTTTTTTTATTTATCGCACCGCAATTACGGTTGTTACATCCACCTAACTTTTGGTGGGTAAACTTCAGACTTATATCTGGATAGAACCACCGTTGTACGATAAGCTGGAAACATCCCCTCATGAAGTTCTCGTCCCGACCGAGATTCGAACCTTCGCGAAGAAGGGCTAAGTAGTTACAAGAAAGTTACTATTACCACTGGAGCACAACCGCTCTGATGTGAATTTCTTTTTTAAGCACGTTATAACAAAATTACAGAACAAACATTTGGGAAAAAGTGTCTGCTCAAAGAAAACAAAGCCCCGTAGCGTTTTTTTCCACCACAAATATTTATTATTTTTCATGGATGTTACAAAGTTAGCTGGTGCAGAACACTTTTTTTATATAACGTCATTTATATCATGATTTCACGACGTCATTTGGTTACAGGCATAGTGAGTTTTATAGTATTGCAATACACGCCAATGAACAACTATGTATCTATTATTCAAACTCCTAAACAGCAAATATTAACGTCTATATCGCTCGAAAACGGTACAAATATTTCCCAAATGACAGGCTGCGACATGTTTACAAGAAACTCAAACTTATGACTACGCACATATTGTACTTTAGGATCCTTTTTTACTTTTTTAAAGAACAAGTAATCCAGTCTTTGTCATAACCTTTCGCAAACTAACCTTAGGCATTATGTGTAAGACTACTCTTATGCGACTTTCAAAATATCATGAAAGAGACTTGTTTTAATCGGAGAAGAGTGTCTTAAACGGACCAATAATTTGCCAATCCTGAATAAAAAAGGATGAGTCAAATACATTATTCGGTTTTTAATTAGCAATACATAAGTACGTGTTTGCTTAAACGCACTTTGATCTTTAATAAGCATTATTGTTGTATTTTTACTTTAGAATTATGAAAAGTTATAAATGGTTTCGAACTTAAATGTAGCTCTAATTACAAGCATGGTGATTGCTTTGCTGAGCGCTAAGTTCGCCTAATTATGGATACAATTTACCAAACAATTTTAAACAGCTTTCAAAAACTTCCATTACGATTAGTGTTTTCCCTGAAACATAAAGAAAACCTTATTCAACATAACCTTTGATCAGCACAGGTAAATGCATGTCACGTTGTTTGCCGCGTGGAGATTTTTTTGTCGGAAAACACCAAAAGCTAGGGGATGAAGATTAATCATTTCCTAGTATAATTATGCAATATACTTTGAATTTTCAATTTAAAACTAACAAACAAATAATTAAATTGATGTATTGACTGTGTGTGAAAGTTAAGCTGATCCGACTGGTTTTATCATTCAGACGATCGCTATAGCCAGATAAACGTATCATGAATATAGCTGCTATTAAGATAAAACTAAATCAAACGGCGATATATTTAGATGAAACATAAAGTTAGATAAACACTTCCCCAAATAAATGATTCGGACATAAAGATTCTATTCACAGATGAACGCTATGTTTCAAAATATGTTTTAGGATATAGATTTATCTTATATTTAAATACATGTAACGCTATAGATAATACCATATTTTAGATAACGCTTTATTCCGATGGAGGCAATATTCAGATAGATGTTTTTACATATAAAAGCTATGTCAAGATAAACCAAGTATTTATCTATATGCTAAAGACTTAACTGAGATAAACGTTTTATTTATTTAAATATATGTTCGGATTCAATGTTTATTTGGAATGATCTTTTTTTGCTAACTGCTATATTCAGATATATGTTACATTCAGGTAAACGTTATATCCGGATTGGTGTAACCTCAAAGATAACGAATAAATTAATTATGTGACAATATACAGATACATATACATGTACAATCCAGATAAACGTTTTAATAAAATGATCATTTTATTTATTTTCGTTCTCAAATTAATTAAATATTAAGACAAACATTAACGGTTTGGTAATGCTGATACTACCGTAAACAAACATGATGATTGTTTGTTTATTGGGTTTATCGTCCCGACAACAGTATTTCAGTTATCTAGAGACGGTCAAACATGATGATTGTTTGTTTATTGGGTTTATCGTCCCGACAACAGTATTTCAGTTATCTGGAGACGGTCAAACATGATGATTGTTTGTTTATTGGGTTTATTGTCCTGACAACAGTATTTCAGTTATCTGGAGACGGTCAAACATTATGATTGTTTGTTTATTGGGTTTATCGTCCCGACAACAGTATTTCAGTTATCTGGAGACGGTCAAACATGATGATTGTTTGTTTATTGGGTTTATTGTCCTGACAACAGTATTTCAGTTATCTGGAGACGGTCAAACATGATGATTGTTTGTTTATTGGGTTTATCGTCCCGACAACAGTATTTCAGTTATCTGGAGACGGTCAAACATGATGATTGTTTGTTTATTGGGTTTATCGTCCCGACAACAGTATTTCAGTTATTTGAAGACGGTCAAATATGATGATTTTTAACAGAATAATGAATAGATGAACTATGTAACACCCACTACTGCATTATGTCTACCACTTTTCGAGTATTTCTTAGTTGTTGTTTTTTTAATCTGCGACACTTTGTGGCATTTTTGTTTCTAAGATATCCAAACAACATATTCTGCTAGAGATATATTTACAACTTGATAGAATTTATGTGTATTATACGAATCCTGCCACTGGTATCAGCTTTAAATTACCATTTGGCGCGTGGGTTCATGTGCCAAGTCACGGAAGACAACAGAATACATTTCCTTATCATACATCTTTATTTTAAGCGTCTTTATTTGATCGTAATGCACCCTTGTGGATATGCTAACAAAATGCTGTAGTTATATGACCTTGATCTCTCTATATAACGACGGTCGGTTGTTTTATGCGAACCGCAACATTGCTTATTGAACATAATTTGCAAAGAGCGTGGATGTTTTCGAGTTTTTTTTTGCAAAAAATGTCCATAGTTTTTTTAAAGTTAATTGTCACATTAAGAACTTATTCTAAATAATTAAACAAAAATTGCTACATCAGAGTAAAAGCGCAACATTAAAAAGAATAGATGAATTTATAGTTTATTCTATGTCGTTTAGGATAATTAGATTCGTGCAAATTTCTGATTTATATTCCGGTTTATTGCTCCAATGTCACACTACAACCATAGGCGGCATATAGAAAGTGTTCCGCAAACACAATTGTCGTAAGCTTCAGGCAAATTCCAAACAGCTCTTATTACCGACAGATAATTAGATTCTTAATATTACATTGTTGTAACGCAAGGAAATAAATACGAATCTATGAATATAAAAAAGTACTCGTTCCTTTAAAAATTATGTAACGTGTCAAATAAAACCGTAAGGCAACATGCCCTCGTGAACAAAATGTTTTCATAATAGTAAAATGTGAAAAAGTCCTATGAGCATTGCAACATATACCACAATTTATAAAGGTACATGATAAATGTATTCACATGCAAGCCATCTGTGAAAGTAAGAACAAATCTGTGATTAGTCATTAAACAAAATGAGCAAATCAAACAGTTTCCTCCTTGGAACGGTCAGTCCTCAAAAGGGACCGACTGGGGTGCTTAAACCGGTTTTTCAGAGCTCTAACCTCGCACCTCTTAGGGATTTCTCAAATGCAAGTAATGTAAAGAAACCCGATATATTTAAATAACAAATGTGTCTAGGCTCTGACGTTTGCTTGGATAAGATATGACGTCGTTAAAAGAAAGGAATGATATAGGTAATTGAAAAATAAGGTAACGTATGTGAACGTGAACGTAAGTTATCATTATTCTGTGATGACACTGTTTTTATTCTTCACTACATGTAAGACTGACAATTGAGTGCGGTGCATTTTTCCACACTCCGACTATTATAATACCTTTACTTGATGCGAACCAAATCAACGGAGAAATGGTTGATCTAAATGTACACTATTTACATAAGCCAAATCAGTTCCGTTTTTGAAGACTATGACTTAAGTGGATATGTTAAATGTCTGTGTAAATAAGTATTGATGTATCTTCCAAATTCATTATGCTGCAACCTGATAAATACAAAATTAGTGCAAGTTCTGGTAGACGTTAAACTAGCTTTGACATCGTACATTTGTTTTATTTTCCTGGAAAATCTCTGTGGAGCAGCAATGAACATTTTAAGGTACCATTACCCTGCAAAGAAATCTTAGATCTTTATTCTTCGTTACTGGTATTTATTATATGAAATTGAAGAAAGTGTTTTAGATTATCGTATTCACTGTACTGTGAGAGGGAGTACTACATCACACGCGTAGAGATCTTAAACTGATCGGAAGTTGGACAAGGATAAGAATACCAAGAGCAGCACATGAATTGCCAACAACAAAGACAAAGTCAGCAACAAACAAGTTTGCTTAAAAAGTAATACAAGCATATTCTTTTAATCACACTTTGACAGGAAACGTTGGTCACTTTAAATTAGATTGAATTTCGATAAATGAAACAACAATAACAGATGGGAACAAAATTATTTCTTTACAAAAAATACCAGGTGGAAAACAATTTTTTTTGAAAAGTCTCCATATAGAATTAAGTTTGTGTAAAGTCGTTTAACACTTTGACGCTCCATCAGTTATCAAAAGTCATATCAGCTGTCATAACAGCTGTCATATCAACTGACATATCAACTGTCATATCAGCTGTCATATCAACTGGCATATCAACTGTCATATCATCTGTCATATAAACTGTCATATCAACTGGCATATCAGCTGGCATATCAGCTGGTATATCAGCTGGCATATCAACTATCATATCAGCCGTCATATCAACTGTCATATCAACTGTCATCTGAACTGTCATATCAATTGTCATATCATCTGGCATATCAACTGTCATATCAGCTGTCATATCAACTATCATATCAGCCGTCATATCAACTGGCATATCAGCTGGCATATCAGCTGTCATATCAACTATCATATCAGCCGTCATATCAACTGGCATATCAACTGGCATATCAGCTGGCATATCAGCTGTCATATCAACTATCATATCAGCCGTCATATCAACTGTCATATCAAATGTCATCTCAAATGTCATATCAATTGTCATATCAGCTGTCATATCAGCTGTCATATCAGCTGTCATATTAGCTGTCATATCAACTTTTATATCAGCTGTCATATCAGCTGTCATATCAACTGTCATATCAACTGTCATATCAGCTGTCATATTAACTGTCACATCAGCTGTCATATCAACTGTCATATCAGCTGTCATATCAGCTGTCATATCAACTAGCATATCAGCCGTCACATCAACTGGCATATCAACTGTCACATCAGCTGTCATATCAACTGTCATATCAGCTTTCATATCAGCTGTCATGTCAATTGTCAAATTAGCTATTATATCAACTGGCATATACATTACCTATGTACCTTTTCGAAATTTTCCACTTAATTGTTGGTTTTCACGAGCTCTTCTATGGCGTAAAGAGAGGTTGCTTGTTGTCTTGGAAATAGTTTACGTTTTTATCAAAGGTCGATTATCTTTAAGTCAGGCATAATGAGGATTTTTTAGGTTAATATTTGTTTGTTTGAACTGGGAACGAGAGTTTTGTTTTGTACAGATAATTCGATACTACTTTTAATCCATGGCGAAATACCAGTTATGGCTTTAATAAAACAACATCAAAACGATTTTTTACAAAACACATTCGGTTAATAATAAATGTTAATCATTGGACAACTTACTGGGGAGCTTAAAATAAGAATAAAAATAAGTCATTTAACTAAAATAGCAAACCAAATAGTTACCGCTTTAAAACAGTCCGTCGGCAATATAGGCCTACTGGGGTGCTTAAACCGGTTTTACAGAACTCTAACCTCGCATTCCTGATGGGTTTCCCAAAAGCAAGCAATGAAAAGAAACCCGACTTATTTGTGTACAAAATGTGCGCTGATGTTTTGTTTGATAGGTTATGACGAAAGTAGTGACGTCATTGGAGAATAATGTCCACAGTGTTAAGAAAAGAAAGGGGTGTTATTTTCGATAAGAAAAAAACTAAACAAAAATGAATAATTGAAATGACAACATAGATTACCTGCACGGGGAGATGTTTACGACCGCCATATTGCACAAGTAAAGTTGTTGTGATCATGAATAAGAATATATGACAAAGTCATTGAGCATTGCAACATAAATCAAACTCTGAATAGGCACAGGACAAAGGTATTTCACATGCAAGCTAAGTGAACAGTAAAAACAAATTGTGATGAGTCATTTAACTAAAAGAGCAGTCGGTCAGTCGGCAATATGGGCCAGCTGGGGTGCTAAAACCGGCTTTACAAAGCCCTAACCTCGCAACAAAGTTGTACCCAGTTTAACAAAGTTCAAATCTCGGTGCTGTAACGAATGTTACGATGTCCTTTTTAATTTGTTATTTTCTCTTGTCGAACTATTTTTGATTACGGCGTGTCGTTTTTTTAAATGGATTTGGTAAGTCAAGAGTAATTTATTGTTGTTTTTATATAAATTATACAAAATTTACGATGCTTGACTAGAAGCTGCTTGTACTTATTTTCTCAGAAGCTTATTACATCGAATTGATTTACTTTGGCAGTAATTGTACAATTCTTCCAGAAAACATCTCATTATGGACTCTGTGTGTCGGATAGTTGCATTCATATTTCTTTCTTTTATCCGGAATTTTCAATGGTAGAACCAACTCTAATAAGACAGAAAAATACAAAAACACACTTAATGACAAATGTCAACTGTAACAAAGGTTGCCATTCGTTAGCATTATGTTTGAAATCCAACAATCGTTAAGAAACATAATACTTAAGCAAAGAATACAATTGACGTTCGTTATTCGGTGATTAGTCTTTCACTCATTTACAAAATTACTTGCGTTCTGTTCATTGCGAACGATTGGAAAGGGAAGTAGCAAAACGGCTGGTATTGTACTATGTGTGAACTTATCTTAAAGGCATGCAAACTGCAAATTGATAAGACGTTGACAAACAGCGCAGATCCATTACTTGTACTACTGACACTTATTGACGATAATTGATATTAATAGTTTCCACTTAACAGTAATGTATGCAAGGTGCGGTTATATTTACTTCTCTGATTTCATTAAAGGGTATTCCCTTATTATCATTATAAAATATTTGATAAAGGCATTTTTAAAAGCCAATTTGTTTATTTCTGATTCAG
Source organism: Sinonovacula constricta (assembly GCA_007844125.1). NCBI lineage: Eukaryota > Metazoa > Mollusca > Bivalvia > Cardiida > Solecurtidae > Sinonovacula > Sinonovacula constricta. Next base: position 90,046,313 of record CM017555.1, read on the forward strand.
ATTAGTAATTAGATGATTTCATTTAAGCTACCGCCCTGTTTTTAATACATTTTTATGTATTTGTAATTTTATTCATGGAAATTTTTACTTTTTATAAATCACATACTTCCCAGTAAGGATGGTTTATAATTGTAGCATTGTTTTTTTCCTCTGGTTTTTACGTGTAACAATACAATGGCAAGCGAATACTACATTTTTCTATTGTTTAGACAGAATTTTCAACTACATGTATAAACCTTACCTTAAAAGTCTTTGATAAATTGCACTTTTAATTGAAAACAATAACACCTGTTGCGTTCTACTTCTTGTTAATGTAATGGTCTATCAGTACATTGTTGTTGTTTTTTCAAATAACTCTTTGTTATGATTTAAGTGTAAACCAAAAATAGCACAAATCTAAATTATTTTTTGTATAAGTGTTGTCAAGACCAAATGTATATACACATTGACAAATAAATAAATAATATTTGTACGTTTTTATAAAATTAAGTAATTTGGCTAAAGTTTGTACTATTTTACCTTCTTATAATTAAAGAAAATCGACATCATACATGAACACTGTTTCAAAATAAGCGACTTGTTCTATTTTTCATTTTTCACTATTCTTTTTTAACGTGTGTAGCAAGCTATATAATTAAACCTAATCTGATAACTTTAATATTTTATATTCGATAAATGACATTTGCTATCAAAAAAATGTATGCAGTTAATGTATGAACATTTCTCTAATCAAGTGCATATTTGCATAGGGAAAGAACACTCGTCAGACGCGCACACAATAAATGCAGTAATTTGACAGATACTAGGCTGTTTAGTGGAGCCCTATATTGACATTGGCGGGTCATTAGTTTAGAAAGTCTCATAATGTATATAACACTGGGATGGTTCAATTGCACAAACAGTGTTGGAGCATATAACCGATATAGAATTGCCGTTTAATGACACTTTGGACGAATCAAACGTCAGCCATGAAGTGTACATCAAATAATGAAGGCATAACGGTCAAGAACCTTTTATTGTATGGCATACAATATCTGGTTATTGACTTCCACAGCAAGGAGAACTGCGGTTATCTTCTTCAATATTACTGCCTACCATGTTATCAAGGATTGCATTAGACGTCCTATGATAACAAGGATTTTACTTTTGAAAATAAGCGAAATAGAAAGGTTGGTACTATATGATTGAATACCTTTCAAAATGACAAGCTTTAATATTGTAACCGACACTCTGAACACTGTGCACTGGAGTTGGTCAGCATGATTATGTACAAAGATAACGCTTTCTTTAAATATGTCAACATTTCTGCAATATTCTGTCCACGATTGATATTTTCTAACATTATATTTTAAGCGAAAATAATTCGATTCAATTACTTTTGTGTAAATAGTAGAGTTGTTTCCAAAACACCATTGGAAGTTTGAGACAAGAAAGTAACACCGCACATTTGAAATTGGAAGTTCTAAAAGTAATAAACACTAAGGTGACGTTTTTAACTAAGTTAACAAAGGCATGTAGTGCAATGACCTATTATAACTCACTTACCAATAAACGATCCATAGATCCACTATGTGACCATGCCACCTGGTCCACCATTACATCTTGTTGACTAACAAATAATGGCAGCAGTCCCTACGGTATAATCTAAGACGGGCGTACAATTTATACACGAACGTACCACTAAAATGTAGTATTTCAATAATTATAGTTTTCTTTCTTTCCTTGTTCCGCCGAAAAAGTGTTGGTCATACTGGCGACTTCCAAGTTAATTCCTGGTGGAAGGGACACCTCATGTGAACCGAATAACTTTGAAGGTCTCGCCCCGACAGGTATTAGGACCAACGCGTTAAAAAGCCTCAGCATTTATAAATGCCCCTATATATATATCGGCCATGGGCGCCTTATATATAGAGAATACCAGGTTAGTGTTGATATAGATAAATGTTATCATGCGAGGCTAAGAAAATCAGAAAGCACGAGGCTCTGCCGAGTTCTTTCTTATTTTCGGGCCGAGCATGATAACATTTATCTATATCAAAGCAGAGCATAGATAAAGACAGAATACTCACAAGGTCGAATGTTGAGAGGTTTCAAAACTTAATTTAACTGGATTCATTTAAAATATGTCAACATGAAAAAACAACAACATTTGAATGACTGCAAAATATAAAATGTCGCATTTCACAAGAGCGTTATCAAAACTTGAAAATTTCCTTTATCGTGTTCGTATTGTAACATAAATCACCAAAGACCTATTGATAGTAAATGTCATGTGTCTAAGGAATATATTTATGTAATTTATCTGCATAAGAAATAACAATAATTACTGTATATATGCGTTTTTTGAAATAGTTATATTACATATGATAATTTAGTTTAGTTCATGCTTCGTCTGCATAATTTCCAACTTCTTTGATTTTGCGTGAGACTAATGGCCCATATTCCCCATCCATACTTAAGCCTAAGCTATGACTAAGTCACAATTTTCATACAAACAAATAGCTTATGTATGAAGTTTCAATGGGACTTTAAGCTGAAAGTAGCGAAGTTTAAGGGTCATGCAAAACTACATGAAGTTAAATACATAATGAAGATATTGTGGATTGAAATCCATTACTTGACCAATTCTTACTTTAAAATGGTCGGTGAATACTTGCCTTATTCTAATTTTCATGAAGATCTAGTGCAGATAGTTTTAACATACCTCTTTATGACAATGAATTTAATGAATATGAAAGTTTGAGGATTATTAGGTTTTAAAAGCAATTAAAGACAACATTAAAGTTTGGGTTGCAGCCTTGGAAATTAATACTAAGACCGTCTTTTAAATGAAAATAAAATATTCTAAACTGATTGGCCACATATCCATTTAAATGACAAAACCAAATGTTATTATATTGCCAAATCAAATTATAATCAAATCTGGAATATCACATATTTCAAGATTTTTGTTTGATTATGGATATATTGTGACCGCTGTTACGATTAACGTTGCCTTAAACCATATACAATATGCCAATGTTTTTTCGACTTTAAATTATAATACGTTTCTTAAATAAATATTGGTCTTGTATTTTGATTCTGTGTAATAGGTTGTCATATTTATCAAAAGATACACCAGTATTTCATTAAATGAGACCGTCGCGTGTACTAAAGTTTTCTGGCACCAGCTAAGTACCCAAAAGTACAATGCATACAAACCGTTTTACTCAAAGTGATGGGAACAGAAAGATAAGGCGTCTAAAAGTTTATGTTGAAATTCTGACAAAGAAATATATATTGGTTGGATATTTTGTGTTTCAAAAAGTATCATTTTAATTAAATCAACATTCGGTCACAATGTCGGTCGTTATATTGTCTTGACAAATGCCGTTTTATTTCTAATATGAGCCTAGAGAATGTGTTATTTTAAATTTAGAACATATCATATCGATTATTTCTATTATCATCAACACAAAGGACTCCCCAAATGCAAGTTTATAACGCATACAAAACGCACATAGTCCGAGCATTCTTTTATTGGACATGAATGGCATAATCAAAGCATGTCATTCACTAATATGTCGTTTTCAGACCAATAAGTTGATTCATTTGTTTTTGCTCCGAATATGTAATTACGAAAAATTCCTATGAGCATTCTCACATATATTAAAATGAAGTTCATCGCTATTAACAATTGAATGGAATGTTAAATTGGCTAAGAAAGTTTAAACTGAATTATTAAACACAGAAATTATAAACAAATGCAAACGATAAAGTCATGTATTTGAAACAATTGAGAGAGCGAGTGATTGAGAGAGAGAGAGAGAAACGGGAGAGAGAGAGAGAGAGAGAGAGAGAGAGAGAGAGAGAGAGAGAGAGAGAGAGAGAGAGAGAGAGAGAGATAAGTATGAACAATGCAAAATATTTAAGTTAAGCGTGATTTTTCTCCCATGATATTTTGTACTTTGTGATATCACAATAATATACCTCCAACAAACCTATTATGTTTGGAAGCCAGTATTAGCATATTGTACAGTTCAGAAGTACACATCGTCTTGTGTACCTGTCCGTTATTAATGTGTCGTTAACTGGCAGTTGGTCATGATCAGTCAACAATGATGTGTTAACTAAACACTGTCGGAACACCTGTCGGAAGAATTCCCTTTTAAGTCTGATCGAGGCATCTATTACATTTGCAGCACAAGCTTCAAAACACTATAATTATAATGAACCCATAAAAAGAAATTATCAAAGAATTTCAACAAACGTCTGTCAATGCCTTATATTACCATTTATGTTATAATCTTTTTCATGTATTTTAAGATGTTTAAATTTTGTTTGCTTTATATATCTTATTGACACGACAGATGTGGAATTTTCACAGATGCTTTTTTATATTTTGTATGCCAAATGAAAACATGGACATATAAGGTCCCAAAAGTGGGTGAGAGTTGTGTATAAATCTTATATTTGATACAAATAGAAACTAAAACACTACCGAGAAAAATATTTTGAAATATTGTGGTCCTACAATTAAACGGGTATATGTATTTTTCTGTCTTTTTTGTCTATCAAATTGTTTTGATTTTTCCATGTATGAGGGCCGTTTGTACATATTTTGTTCTATAGACGTATGCAAACTGTTCCTTTAAACTGGTAATAAAACCAAACAATATCAAAATCTTTTATCATTTCTTATACTTTGTATTCATCATTGCAAAGTGCACAACATGTATACACAATAGGTAATTAAGAAAAGGTCCTATCAAAATTTCCACAGATATTTAAATTTTATCTACCTGTAGACAAGGTTAATGTAAATGCGACAAAAACACAGAGACGAGACATAACATACAAAAATAAAAAACATCAGTTACCGCCTTGGAACGGTCAGTCGGCAAAAGGGCCGACTGGGGTGCTTAAACCCGGTTCGTGGAGCGCTCCAACCTCGCACTTCCTGAAGGTTTTTTTATCAAACAAACAGTGTAAATAAAAAATATCCCGTCAAAGTGAAACAACTAACAGTTAGCGAGTCTTGATCAACACTAGACGATTCAATATACGTTTTCAAATGATTTTTTTGTTATATAACTACTACTTGTTTGTCATTTTCTATTATTCAACATTAGTCTAACCAAAGTCAACTCATCAGCATTTCATTAACTTTTAGTACATAACTGTATAATTGCTTTCGGAATCATAATCTTTATCTTAATTTAGTTTAATTGTCATTTGCAAATGTCAAAAATTGTCAGGGATAATTAAACGACCAATGTAACATATCTACATCTTGCTTTTTAAAACAAACAAATGTGTTATTTCGTGGTTCCATTTTTAATTAAATCTTATTAAAATTTAACCATTTGAAGTACTTGTTAATATAATTAATAAGTGTTTCTGACATAGCTTTACCTTAACTGAATTGTATATGTACTTGTAAACATTTAAGGTACAAGCATTGACAAAAAATAACGACATAACTTCAAATTCACCAAGCAGTTGCGTGTGCTTTTGTTGAAATCGAAATTTGCGGACAAAATATATAATACATTCCTATTTCAGTTGAGTGTAACACCCACAATCATGATATTTACCTCTTATAAATACACGTAACATACACGTGTGTTCCAAATAGCAAAAGAACGAATCACATTTGTATGGATATTTAACGTGTGTGTGTGTTGTTCTTTTTTTATAAAAAATAAACTAAAACGCAATTTCATTCACGTACCTCTTTGCAGAAAGACAAACCTTTAATTTAAGGGATAAAAAGTTAATTTTAAAGTTTAGTTTAGATTTTATAGTAAATCGTTTTTGTTTACTTGTTCACGTTGTTTAAAAAGAGTATTGAATAAAACTTGTTGGTGGAAAAACGGAAATATATAATAATAGGACGACGTCTGAAATTTCATAATAACGATTGCGGAATTTGTTTTCATTGATCATCTAGACCAAGGGATTGATTATCAATCAACAATGACACACTTTCATAAACGTCGTCTTTTTCAAACTCTACGTTTTGATTAAATCGGCGCCACTCAATTTGAAAATCAACAACAACCACATTTTATTGGCATTACGTATATGCAATACATAGAACTTAATACATGTACATACATATACAATAGACTGTGATCGGTGTAAAAGATATGAACATGGAAGAACTATAATAAGCTAGTGGGTATTTCTGATTTTGAATGATGCATAAATATATTTCCCAAATACTTAGTATTACTCTTTTATTTTAATTAGACATTAAAGTATCGAATTTGTTGCTGTTAGGAATGGCATAAAATATTGTTTAAATAATTTTCGTCTTATTTCATTGTATTTGGGACAGACAAGAAGAAAATAATAGTTATTCTCGATTATTTCCATATTGCATCGCCTGAACCCGGAATATTTAACACTTTCCATGTGAAGTCTGTTTTGAGATATTTCCCTTTTGTCCAGTCCGAAACACCACAACAGCGAAGTGCAGATCTGCTTGATTGGGAGTTTTCTGGAAAGTAATTTATATTTACTGTTATACTATGAAACATATTCCTGAAAAAAAAACGATGCAAGGCTCTCAAAATACCAGACAGTTTTATAGCTGTGTCAAGAATCGATCAACTCTCAATAAAATAGGACTGTTGATGGAATTCTAAGCAACTCTGAGTGTTTTTACCTGGTTGAGTAAAATTACAGAACAAACAGACCTTATAAAATGTACTGGCTTTGTTTCTTTGTGTATTTTGTTAGTTTTATGATTTATATTTAGAGTTATAATTAAAATTGGCACGTTTCTTGTTAGACAAAGAAACAGCACTTAGTCTTGTGCTTAGCTAGACTATTTGTTAAATAAATTGATAAAATATGTGTTTCTTAACGTGCTGGCAGTTGAAAATAATGACACAATACAGTGTTCTTTTCATCTTTTCAAACTCGTATTACGACAAATAAAACTTAAATTATATCATTAACCTCCTCTTATAAATATGTCTACAGTGTGCTCTTTATAAAAACATGTATACTAACAGCCTGTAGAAATAGTGTCTGGGGTGATGGAAAATCAGTTAGTTATATAGTTTGTATGTTATTTATTTATTTATTCATCTAGTTAGATAGTTAGTTAGTTAGTTAGTTAGTTAGTTAGTTAGTTAGTTAGTTAGTTAGTTAGTTAGTTAGTTAGTTAGTTAGTTAGTTAGTTAGTTAGCTTAAATCTCCTGTTAATTAAAACATTACATGTATTGAATATTTGTTTAATTATACACGTTTTGCAAGACATGATACATGTCCTTAAATTATTTACTCAATTTTCATGGCGTCTCAATTGATTTTAGTAATTTTAAATGCGTTCACTTGTTTGCAAAACGGACAGTAATTAAAAAAAGAGACGAATAGCATACACAACCTTATTGAATCTCAACTGACAAACAGTGGTTACGTTGTGATATTGGCTTACATGTACTTCGTCAAGTGAGATTTACCACTGTTTTATATGTGCGTGCTCTCTGTCCATGCAATTCATTTATGTCACGAGAAATTTGACGATAATAGAAATTAGGACCAACACAAAGTTTGGATTGACATTGTCTGGCACCAATGATGCAGCAAGACGATTTATTTAGAGAATCATGACTCCTAAAGTAACTTATTTCCTGACATAAATCTTGATTGAATAAAGTCTAAACTACATGCAAACCAAAGAGACAGAGAGTGAGAGAATGAAACAACAAGCAATACACAATATATAACAAATAACATATAAAAGTGCCTTTGCATAGCTGTGACTAGAACATAAGTAGCAGTGGATGAAGGTTAAGTTAAAAATGATAAGGTAATTGGCGCTTCTACAGAAACTAATGGACATCATGTAATTGAAGAGAAAAATACTAACAACGTCCGAGATTAAAAAAGAAAAAATAAGGAAATCAGATTTTAATTAATGTAAAAAGTAGTGCGTAAAATGAAAATAACTCTTCAACATGAAGATTCGAGAGAAAAGCAAAAATGGTACTATTAATGCATATAAATTAGGTTATGTACATAATGTTACATTACCAGGTTAGAATCAGCCCTAACAAGCCCGCTAGGTACACACAGGTAATTGACTTGCATATATGTCCTGTTAGTTTGTCAAACTGAATTTATCAACACTGTTTTAACACTGGCAAAGTTTACTGCATCAGGTTTTCTGATACCACGTTTAACTTGTGAAAAAATCGAAATGTTTGCAACAGGAAAATACGCAATTGGTAAATAGTGTTGCAATAACATAATATCACAAAAAATATAATAATTATCGAAAACGAAGGTTCAGTTACTTATATCTTTATTACACTGATTGAGTAGCTTGTTACCTTACTTTTTATTAAAAATTGGATTATGTGGTATCGTGAACTGTTTTTCTATTTAAACGGTTACGCTCTCTCTCTCTCTCTCTCTCTCTCTCTCTCTCTCTCTCTCTCTCTCTCTCTCTCTCTCTCTCTCTCTCTCTCTTTCTCTCTCTCTCTCTCTCTTTCACTCTCTCATTCTATGTCTCTCTCTCGCTCTGTCTCTTATTTTATGTCTTTTTCTGTCTCTGTGTCTGTTTTTCTGTCTGTCTCTCTTTCTCTCTGTCTCTCAGGCTCAATCTCTCTCCCTTCTGACTGTTACATTAGTTTCATACCGGATTCATCCTCTTAATTGTTAAAGGTTAAAGAGGAATGAAAATATAATAATTTTGTTCTGACTTTTACTCGAATGACGCAAACCATTTTAAATGTGGCATGCATACATAATAATCTACCACCACGACTTTTGTACATGACAGGAAACACAGTTTTGCTTGTATTTTCAACAGTTAATTGGGGCCCAATTTTGCTTCTTTCTAAAGGTTCTTAACACAGATTTTTTTCTACATTATCCTAATTATTGTCAGGTATCGGCAAAAAACATATTTATATTTAAGGTAAAAATGTTCTCATGTTAAACTTTCGTCACCAGTTGGTTTTGGGGTGGTAGGTTCAACCATTTTTGACATGCCGATTCTCTCTTTTTTCATTTGAAAATATACATCTCATGTTATAGAAAGATAACAATCTTTAACCATTATTAATTAGATTGGGGTCAACACTAGGTCAAAATAGTGTTAATGAGATTCGGTCTTTGAATTAACTACCGTCGTTGCCGCTTCGTCCATAATTGTAACAGATTTTTCATATGTCACTACTCCTCTTTAATGCTGATTTCCGAAATTTGCTATTCAAGTTCCTTTTTCGAGAATAAAAAAGTGTTTTCCTTCTAAAATATGTAAAATATTAAAGAATCTAAAATGTTATCAGTTAGATAGGGTAATTGTGTCATTAAATAAGAAATTACAACGACGAGACTTGTTTTATTTTATGTGATCAAATATAAAATATAATTATTTTCAACATGTGTCGTTTTACCATTTTTATTGTAGCTCCAGCACTAATTAAAATTTCTCAACGCCCCTTAGTAGTCATATTGCCCCAGTAAACTTAGTGATCCTTTCATACTGGTAACATTGAATACTACACAAGATAAATATACATGTAGGAACATGATATATTTTTCGAAGCATATTATTCCATTTGTATGTGTCTCAATCGATATACTATTGAGACAATATTATAGAAATGCAACGAGTTTTTAATTTTAATTGTTCAAAACGGTATTTCAGACTAGACTTCCGCAATGGGTTATTTTACTTTTTTATACTTCTAACAATGTAATGATCGGTTTGTTCATATACGTACAGATATGTTGTATTATTTTCTTTTGAAAAGACATTAGTGTGCGATCTGTACTAATTTTATTAAGAATAATATGAATTGTTTAGATTTAATACATTATATGCTAAAAATAATTATAATTTAGTGTATACGTTTCCCTTACCCCTAAACACACAAAAAGATGAAATTACTCGATAAAATAACAAACAAACACGGAGACACTAGGTAGCATTTTAACAGAGAAAAACAATAATAGAAGTAAAAAATTGTAAAATCAGTTCTTTAACGACATAGCATGTGTCAATACACCTTTCATAAACTGAAAAAATATAATATGACAATGTGTTTGTAGACAACCACTTAGCCATGTGTAACTCACTTTAATAGAAGCAATCCGATTCATCCCTTTTCTGCGGACATAAGTGTTTCATGTCAAACAACAATTATCCATACCAAGAGCAATTATCTACGAAGGAAGCTTTGAGGCCTAATGTACCATACCTGATTGCTAAAGCAACATTTCGTCTGATATAATCTTGCATTGAGAGGTATCGTATTCACTGCATTGTGGCCAATTTCCTGTCACAGAGACCATTCAAACAATGAAATGTGCAGTGTATGGTCAATGTATATGCGTTTTTTGTTCATGTTTATGTTATGTTTTATCTCGAAGTAGTTACAGAGAAAACATTCTCTTAAAAATAAATAGAAACAACAATAACACATAATTGAAAGTTGCAGCTAAAATGCACGGTAAATTAGCTGGAAAAATGATTTTTATGTATTTTATAAACTGTTCATAGAAACATGTTGCAATTAGGCAATAAGGTTTAATTGGGTTGAGGGGGTGTGGGTGTGGGGTGTCGTCTTTGCGTTTTATTAAAAAGACAAAACCTGATACGCTGTGCTCCAATTTCGAGAAAAAAACATGTACGTTTCTATGGTAACTAAATGTTTTTCTTAAATGTTTTTTCTTTTGTTTTCCAATGTAAACAAGGCAAACATGCAAAGAAAGTGTCAACATAATGAAAACTTCGTTTTAAGCGAGTCTTCTTGCACGACAGAATAACACAAAGTAAACCGCACCTTACAAACGGTGGTCTAGAGCTGTTAACATAGTGGATGCACAACGCATCTGATTCTCATGTATCTTAATTACTTTTTGTCGTGAGGCGTATTTTTGTCCATGCTTTATTAATTTATGGGTTATTATTTATCCTTCATTTCACTACTTTTAATTCGCGATGGTAATGATGCGATGCTCAGTTCTCTAAGTTCACATCATTATTGGAGAAGATTTCGTGGAAGCAAGGAGCGTATACAGCATATAAAAGGCATCCGCTTATAGTCGTTGTAGCGTATTATATGATGTCGATACTTTATAAAACTGTGGGAGGAATTCATAACGACTGCCAGCAGGAGTTTGGACGCTTTGGTAGAATGCAAAGGGCGTTCTTGGATTTAGTATTCGGTTCCACTGAAGATTCAATGTCCGGATTTCGGTACGTTTATATACTTTAAATTTAATGCATGTAAAATGTGCTACAAGTATTAAACAATATATATTTTTTACGTTGCTTGAAACCATGTACTGACCATTATTGATTGCATATAATGTTCCGTTAACAATATTGCTTTCGTTTTTTGTAGCAGCTCTTGCCCTATGTAAGTGTCAAAGAAAAGTCTCACAATTTGCAAAATTAAGGAGACTTCACCACGAGCAAGTTGCATTGTACTTTTATTTTTACAGAAAAAAATACAACACAAGCAACAAGACTGTATAAAATTATATCAAGTAATGGTTAAGAATATTATCTCTTGTCATTAGAAAATATGATATGTGAAAATGTTGTCTTCCAAAAGACTTTGTTGATTATGGATTGAGAGAATCAAAACTGTTGCAACTTTTTTCAACGTTTTCCATTCGTTATGCCTACAAAAACCTAATATATCTCTGAACTGCGCATTCGGACATAATCGTCATATCCGTATATATATATATATATATATATATATATATATATATATATATATATATATATATATATATATATATATATATATATATGTGTGTGTGTGTGTGTGTGTGTGTGTGTGTGTGTGTGTGTGTGTGTGTGTGTGTGTGTGTGTGTGTGTGTGTGTGTGTGTGTGTGTGTGTGTATATACACAAAGATAAGCTCGTTTGTTATACATATACCAGAACTTTAATAAACATAAAGTACGGATCATATGATTGTATGTGTCTGGCACATACACCAAACAATGTTTATCTGAGCATTTGACGTTTTTGTCTACTCTTTGTAGGTTTTAAGATAAGAGATGTCAGGAACCATTTTTTAAAAAAGATAAATGATATATGTATAAAACAGTTCAAGAGTTTTAAAGTTATAACATAGAAATAAGGTACATGTTGCCATATGTGATATACATGTATGCTTCGACAATTTTCAGCAATTTCGGAAAACTTTAACCAATGAATAAACAGCCGAACAAGATTGGGTCATTAATCTAATCATTGCTGCTTTATTTATTTATAGCTCGACCAAGAATATTTTCGTTATCTAGAAATGTGTTCTTTTGAAGCAGCTATAGTGCTGCCTTTACTTTATATAGCATGCCGGAGAAATGCCTGGTATGACATCACACCGAGTTGCATTTTCCTGACATCGACCAGTCGTGGAATTAACCTTATATTTGCTTGAGCCTTAGCAAGGGAGCTACAGTATATAACTACTATGTCAACAACTTTGGTACATGTATGTCACGCCCTGGATTTGAATACGGAGCCGACGCTCTGCCGATTCCGTTACCAGAACTTGTTGGATATTTATAGATTTTTTTTCTTACAATCGTAAATTTATTCATTTATAATTTTGTCCTAAAATATACTAATTAACACTAATAATTATTTTCTTTTGACACTTACACGTTATATAATATAAAGAATGTTAAGAATCATAAATTCGTGTAAAATGTTTTTTTACTTGTATGTAAGCTGTATGATAAACATATTCTACTTGCTCTTACACAAAGCATTTTGTATGTCTAGAAGATTTATTATTACTTCGAGATTGTCAGATACAAATGCCAGCCATTTAGTATTTCTTGGAGATTCTAGTACTCCAGGGAATACTCGGTGTTCTTCGTCAAGATACTAACTTGAAAACAACAACGGTTGAACGAGATTTTAAACTTTTGCACACCCTGAACACCGGTTATGCTACACTTTTTAGTTATATCTGCTGTTCCCAAAAAGCCCGTGCTCATACAGAAGACAACACAATTCTTTATTTTTTCTGCATATGTGGATTGTGTTGAAATTTCAAAACACGTTAAAATATTGATAATAACAAAAAATGGTTGAACTAGTGAGGTTAAAAGAAGGGAGTACTTTTCGGCCTATGCAAAAAGTATTATCATTGAGACGGTCACACCATTCGATTCCCAGCTGTCTGGTTTATTAAAAAATGCTTTTAGCCACATCAGTTTGGGGACTTAATTTTATCAATTTTCTTCAAGGTCGTACTTCTGTGCATTAGCTTTCAAAGCTTTAAAGTCATGAACAGGTTTGGATTGCTTAGGGGATAACTTAACACGCTACAGAAAAATGCACTTTTAATATTCAAAGTTGCTCTTTATATGTGTATAAACCATTACTAAGAAGTTTTAACTTTTTTTCGAACAATATTCACCTGGGCCCCGTTTCATTAACGTAAATAAAGGCATTGTAAACTGTGAAGTCTCGTAAATACAAATAAATATACGAATTTTTAGTTTTATGACGGAGGCAGTTTATAAAATCACTTATTGTTGTCACAAATATATGGCAGATATAAGGCATCTAAGGAAGTACTTTATATTTACGATTCAATGCGAATACAAATCTAAATCTAATACAATGTTTAAAGTATTAAATTATATTCACGGTGTTTTATTTTAAGTACAAATGCAGTTATGAATAGCCTATTCACTCTGTATGGCTGCAAAACCTGTGTTGTTTCTTGACAATGTAACTTGCCTGCCCACATGAACGTGACTGTTACATTTATAAATATAAAATTATTATAGTTTTAGGTGAGAATTACATAAATATATAAAATTAAAAGGAGAGGTCAGACTTCTACAATTACAGAATAACGATAATATATATTACCCTTTTTGTAGATCTGTGGACAAGACATTTTCAATCTTTCAAACAAAAATACTGATATTATATTCAGTTTAAAAAAGTTGTAGAATGAGCTTTGTTAATTGTTTAAATATTTCTTATGATATTCAGTTTGAAAAGGTTCTAGATTGAGCTTTGTTAATAGTTTACCGGTTTATTATAATACTATATTCAGTTTGAAAATGTTCTAGCATTAGCTTTGTTAATAGTTTACCGGTTTATTATAATATTATATTCAGTTTGAAAATGTTCTAGCATTAGCTTTGTTAATAGTTTACCGGTTTATTATAATATTATATTCAGTTTGAAAATGTTCTAGCATTAGCTTTGTTAATAGTTTACCGGTTTATTATAATATTATATTCAGTTTGAAAATGTTCTAGCATGAGCTTTGTTAATAGTTTACCGATTGCTTATAATACTGTTCAGTGTGACAAGGTTCTACCTTTCTAGTGCTCTCAGTTAAATATTCGGTAAACACTACAAAATATAATAGAAGTAAGAGTAATCTTTCCTTTCCAATATGAAAGAAAAAAATCAATGACAGATGTTGTGATGCATATGCCACATATTAAAAAAGATAATACATACTAATAAAGAAATTACACACCTTGAAACTATGAAAGTATATTTTTGTAAATTTAATATCTTCTTTGAAATTATTTTTCTACATCACTACCTATTAGTGACATATTGGGCGGTGGTCATTTTTTATTTATTGACATCACTTGAAAACCATAGAGGAGAATGTGTGATATCGGATACAAGCATCACGATATTCCAGAACTTTACAGCTGGTACATGTTAACTAGGCATTAAACCAGGTAAATTATAAAGGGCTAAAACAAAAAAAAAACAGTGTATAAAAATTGCAACACCTGTTAATTAAGTCATTAATAACTAGAAAAAGGCAAACATATGATAAAACCATTGTACGAATTTTCATTTACATTTTACATACAGTGAGAAAAGTGTGTGTGTGTGTGTGTGTGTGTGTGTGTGTGTGTGTGTGTGTGTGTGTGTGTGTGTGTGTGTGTGTGTGTGTGTGTGTGTGTGTGTGTGTGTGTGTGTGTGTGTGTGTGTGTGTGTGTGTGTGTGTGTGTGTGTGTGTGTGTGTGTGTGTGTGTGTGTGTGTGTGTGTGTGTGTGTGTGTGTGTGTGTGTGTGTGTGTGTGTGTGTGTGTGTGTGTGTGTGTGTGTGTGTGTGTGTGTGTGTGTGTGTGTGTGTGTCTGTGTGTCTGTGTGTCTGTGTTTGTGTGTGTGTGCGTGCACGCATGCATTAACATTTTGTACTCAGAGGAAGGGGTCAATGGAGCTTTATACACAGAAAAACAACAGACGTATATGTAAAATGAATTTGCTTGACTTTATTTCTGACAATTGTTATTAACTCTAATTAAATTTTGTATGTCTGAGTAGCAAATGTGCACACAAAAAGGTGTTCATTTTGACATGTTATAGTCTTGCATGGTAAAGCAATTTGATGCAAAACTGTATGCACTGAACAAAAATGCAACACATAGTCCAAATCACTGTCCCACACACTTAGTTACAGTAATTGGATGCTTACCAGCTTTCTTTTAACGGAGAAGCTTAATTTCAACGTACAAGTTTATGCCATGGTCGAACGAATTGAGTACAATCATTGTCACTCGAATTAAAACGTATTCTAAAACGTATTCTAACCACTTTTAACTCAGAATTATCGTTATTATATATTAATTATCTATTTATCTCATACTAATACATGTATACATGAAACTGCATGTACTGACTACCGATTGAGAGCTTTGTGTGGTCTACACGCTGGAGGCTTCATAAAACTTGTCCTTTATTACCTGTGAGCACTTTTACACATTGCTGTTTTCTGATAGTGTAAAATAAGCAATTTTGAACGCTCTTGTTCAAATCTATCGCTCTTGTTAGTTTGCAAAACCAATAATAACAACAAGAAATAGAGAAATCCGTACTGTCACGAGAAGCAAGACCATTACAATGATTTTTTCAAGAAATGTTTATCTGAAAACAATACCAAATGATCAGACAAGAAGAGTGAAAGTCGTATCTTACTTTGAAAATGCAAAACTTCAGATCTTTCTTACCGATAACAACTACCAGTTTGACGCATTCTGTAGTCGCATTCAGTCATTTCTTTTCCCATCAAAATTTGTCAAAACTAAACGTACTGTTGGCTGGATTTTGTATTTGAGGATCAGTGCAATCTGTTAGAATGATATCAATTTCAAATGACGAGATATTTTTGTGTCGCCGACGTTCTAGCTCAGCTGTACTGAACCGTTGCTTATTGCCATTTTATGGGAACCCACATGTCCTGTCGCGATGCACTAGCTAAAAGAAAGTGTTTCCAGGCGATAGAAATAGAACCGATATGGGGTCGCTTGTCTTTCTAAAATGAATGAGACACAGCTGCCAATTTAGTCCTTATTAGGTTACATTTATTAATAAACCATGCTACAAACGTTAATTGTTCCCAATTCATACATAGGTGAAGATACGTATTCCTAATAGTTTGAAACAAAAAATGACCAGCCTGGCCAAACGGTTCCCTGCCTTAGACTGACTAATTTAAAAAAGGACGGTTTTCCATGAACGCATTAATTCGAAGTGTTAATTCAGTTCGTAAATTCTGTGCGATATATCGACGCGTTAAATTGGCGTGTAAATCCAGTGCGTTAGCAAAAAATCGGAGTGTACACTTTCTTTTTTAATGTCTTTTTTCCCCATGTGCTTGTTCGGTGACAATAAAATTCGACTAGTCAGCGTCTCTCATTTTCGTTACAGCCTTGTATACATGGACAGAAATGACAACTAATTGATCGACCTGTTGTACCCAAGGGCGTTGAGTACTTTACGACTGTCTATAGAAATTCTGCTTTCGAATTAAAATATGAAATTCGAATTGAAAAATTTTTGACATCCCGGTCCGCCCTTGGGGTGGTGGTAGAATGGACGACTTGTTACTTCTCTGACCTTTGACCCTCCCGCCGCTTTAGTTCGATTCCCGCTTGGGGCGAAGTACTTAATGTCACTTTTCAACTGAGATGCGGTGCGCCGATGGCTCTAGCTAGATATGAATCTGGAGTCTTCCTCCACCAAAATAGCTAGATGTAGCTAAAATGATTTGAGTTTTATATTAGGTCCGAAACATGTCACTTTATGGTAATATATCTCTACCCATGCATTGTAGTGCATGAATAAAAAGACGCCTTTATGTGTCTGTTAGTACACTCTGTTGCTTTTATGAACAGAAAAAAAGATCAATTAAGATCCTATAAGAATTACTTCAAACATAAAAACACTAGAAAAAAGTATATAGAGTAAATAAAATAGTGACATAAACACAGAGACGGGACATTGAATACAAAAGGAAAAAAAACAGTAACCGCCTTGGAGCGGTTAGTCGGCAAACGAATCGTCTGGGGTGCTTTAACCTGGTAAAGCTTGTGCTTATGCCTCGCACTGTATGACTTTTTTCTCACAAACAGTTCGTGTAAATAAAATATCTTATCAAAACACAATTAGCAGCAAGTACCTGCATTTGGGAGTTTCAAAATGATACAGACAAGTGGACGGACGGGAGAAACTCTAAATGCCAAGCCACTATATGTCAGATAAAAGATATGGTAATGCATGAACTTTGATACTTTCTAAATATTACTTTGCTACTGTAAAGCATGGGGATTAATATGTATAAATCCACGTGTATACATCAAATGTAAAAACAGAGATCAGGCACGCGTCATGTGCTATTAATGTTTATTATTGAACAACGCCAATTCACAAACCTTAATTTATAAATTTAGAAGTTCTAAGAAGAAAAACGTGTCACGTGTTGTAACACTGGGATTAAAAATATGACTGTTAATATACTACTACAGTTATAATTAAAATATATGTGTTATAAGATTTTGTATTTGCCTCATTATTTCTTTTCATCTTAGGTAATGTATCACACAGATACGACGTCGATTGACAGCTATGACAAGTTATGTATTATTTGCGTTGACGAGTTCCTTTGAGTAAATTTACTGGCATTCTGTGGTGTATGCATTTATGACAAATTCCTGGCCATACTCGTTAAACGTAAAATATCTCTACTCATTACTGAGATGACCTATAGATAAGTACGGGTGTAATTGTGGAAAAAAGATGTTCACTTTTTGTTAGTTTCATTACAATGGTAATTTATTGACTTGTGATGTGAAAGGTCTTACACATTTACAAATTACATTGAATGATTCTGAAATTTGTTTCCCAATCTCAGTACTCTCACTGTTAGAGGTGTTCACATTTATAATGTTCTAAAGAAAGTCTATGTGGCGGTTTTGGAATGCCATTTGCTGTTCTTTGGGGACACAATTTGTAAATAAACTATCTCCAATGCATAAAGGCGCTGGTAAAATAAAGGATGATCATGTGAATTACAGAACAATAATGCCCTCTCCCTCCTTATTAAAACAAGAAAGTATGTTATTAAAACGCTTAATGACAGAAATTTCCGAGCCAATTTAATCACTTCAATGGGGGTATTCAGGCATGTATGGGTTGTGGCATATTTCTTGGCTAGAAAGGCTATTGAATATTATAAAGAAATAACAACAGGGTTTATTGCTGTTATTTAGACAGCAAACAAGCCTTTGACAGGGTATGACATGAGGGTCTGTCATTTTTCATCTCGACTAACTGGGCATATCATGTCAATTTTGACTGTCAGTAGTGAGTATGCACTCTGATAAATACAGTAGAATACTGTATAAAGGTCATATGTCTAAGTCCATCCTTATCCTGCATGGAACTAGACAAAGTAATAAATAATCACCATTTCTCCCATTTATATAATAATTAATTAATCAATTAATTAATTAATTAAACAAAACAAAATAATAATAATAATAATAATAATAATAATAATAATAATAATAATAATAATAATATAATAATAATAATAATTATAATAATAATAATAATAATAATAATTATAATAATAATCAATAATAAAAATCAATAATAATAATAATAATAATGGTCATTGGCAATTTTTTAAAAACACATTTCTGCATAATATACGTTAAAAGTCTAAGTACTTTGACTATGACATTTTGAAATTCTCCAACTTGTTTCTTGCTTTCCGTGATAGTATTGTAAAAATGAAAATGTCATTTTACACGATGAATACCCAAATTCTGCTGATAAGCTGACAGGAGTATGAAAACATGTTTTCCAGAAGTAAAGTTCAATGATTCTTCAATTCTGTCAATATTCCTGATAAAAAAGTTTCTGTATAAATATATTTTCAATGCACGCCATGATATGTTTGCTGAATAAAAATACCACAAATACATACAATAGTTTCAGCAACTTTCATTTGCGGGAAAACCACTATTTTACTTATTTAATTTTATATAATAAATACATTTCTAACAATGATTTTATGGTTAATTCTGCATCTAAACCCATGTATGTACGAGTTTAGATTTACACTAAATGGAAAATGAAACATCTCAGCCATTTTCTGTAAACTCTATCGCTATCTTGATTTTCCAAACTATTTATAGTGGCTAGTTTGCATTTTTTTAAAATGATAATATGTTATTTGTAACGTTTCCTCTTTAAGTGTTTGAAAAAGCTTAAACAGTTTGGTAGTAAATGTATACAGGCATCTTAATAATGTTATATTTTCAATATTAATTTCCATGAATCGGAAAGGTATGCAGAATGCAGAAAATTTATTATTAATTATGTTCAATATTCCTTAATTGGCAAACAAGTTATATGTAAAAATAGTCATTTCTGTCTATAAATCAGCAAAACATTGGTAGAGAAGCAAAACTTTATAAATACACTAGTTGACTCTATAAGTTTATTTGCATTATATATCATTACAAATGGTGTGTGTAAAAGGGGCTTTGTAATATTTTAGAGCAATTATTAATTCTTAATTTTATGATGGCCATACAAGTATCTTTCCAGCAAATATTATAATTTGTTTGTGTAATTGTTTCAGAACTGTGAATTCCACTCAAGAGAAACACAATTGTATTGAATCGAAGTATAGGTTTGCAACATTTCCTCATTTGCATACAGCGAAAACGTTCGTTCTATCCATATATTGTTTATTCATTTGAAACATTCAGTCTTGCAGGGTTGGTTGAGGTATTTATTTTTACTTTAAGTTGTGTCCTAAATACAAGTTATAAAACATAACATTCATTTCAATAACATTGACAAAGGAGGGTTGGGCAATGATATGAATAAATGGTTGAAAAATGATATTAAGTGAGTTTTATAATAACACTGATTTCCCTATTGGCGTTACATTGGTGCATTGGTTTCTCTGTTCCAATTTCATAATGAAAGATTACCAGCTTTGCTATATAATTAATCTAGAGTGCTTTTTGTTATATCACCACAGAGTATAATACCTTACAGATTAAAGCCATGTTTATTGCAACTAGTTTCAAGTTTGTTTTAGTATTACGTACACGATATTTGCTTTTACCTATCAATATAACCTTACTATTTTATTGCCTTTAGCGTGATTGTAAATGTCGCTATTCTCTTCTATAAAATTACAACGCTAGATAATATATTTTCCAGTTAAATATGCAATGCTAATACTTAGATACACGTGTTTAATAAAGTATTTTGTACGTCCTCTTATTATGCATTTCTCTATAATCGTGCATAAATCTGTTACAAATTGAACATCTGTTCTAAATATTTAAACAAACAATAATGCTACATTTGGCTATAGCAAACTGAACTGAAGTATATATTTGTATTGAATGAGGAACACTTGTACTATCTTCAACATGGACGTAGATCTCTTTTTGTCGATATCCAAGCAAGCAAACGAGTTGCATGTAGCAATATCTGAAAACAAAAACAAATAACTGAACCAGACAGCTAAGCAATAAAGTGAGCATTTCAAGGTTACACGCAGAGACGCGCTGGAACCATTCAGAATCATGTTTCTGTCTTCAAAGTTAGCAGTAACTTAATATTCAATGTTGTTACATGTAAGTTAAAAAAAACTCTATTGTATAATTCAGATATATCTTGGAGGCTACACGTAGTATTTCGGCACATAATATAAAGACACAGCAGTAAAGTAGTACGCTAAGCGTATAGAATAATATAAGTTTTAAAATCACACAATGAAATCGTCCTTTATAAACATTAATGCAAACAAAGTGTAAAGAAATATGTTTATTCTGTGATGAATATCTGGATTTCTTGCTTTGCTACATACTTTTTCTTTTATATTTCAATATATTTAAATCGAATGTTATTTATTTTTTGTGAGAAATTATTTCGGACAATATAACAAACGAAAGAAATGTAGGTCAATGTCCATTCATCTTTCCCTTTTCAACACAATAATAAATTTATACGTTACTAATTACAATAATTTCACATCAGAATTTTTTAATCGGCAGGTTACTACGTTGTTCATGGAGAATTCGTAATCTCGAAAATTAGATTCTTTATTAAATAATATTGAATTAGATTTGCTGCGACGGCTCCTTAGAAAAAAATAGTCGCCAAGATATTTTACAATTGCATTTAGGTAATTAACTTTTCCCTGACGAAGTTGCAGTTAAACTCATCTGCCTTATTTCTAGCGGAATAAGTTGTGATATAATGTCCAATGTTCGTACGATGTAAAGAATTTTTTTTGCACTAATAAATTTTGTAATTTTGGTAATTTGCACATTTATGGCGAAAGTGATGACGCACTTTGAAATTATCTTTCTGGGGTGGCAAGAAGTTATATATAAAATGACTTATATATATATATATATATATTTTCATTCATTCATTTGTTGTTATGAAGATATGGGAATACGGCAAATGATTATTTTGTCTATAATTAACTATAATATTTAATTAATTTTAATCGCCATTTAAGCAAAGACGCACAAAATGATTCGATTTAAATGTGCATTGACACCGTTTAGAAAGGAAAACCTTGTAAGATTTAAACAATTCTGTAATTTGTTAAAGTAGGAACTTGAATTTAGATTGGTTGTTAGATTTCGCGCGCTAAGTTCATAGTGGTCTTATTAACGGTCCAAAAACGTTTTAAAATCACGTTGCATAACAATTTAAACGCGATAAATTACAGAGATTTGTTTGTACAAAAAATTGAACAAAACATAAACAAGCTTTATTTTATTTACTGTAATGCAGAGTATTATGTTATATGAAAAAGTATCGATACGAGCATATGAAACAAAAAACATAAAGAACATTACTACAATGTATGTGTTGACAATTTTCTCAAAATCAAACTACAATAGTTATTAAGTAGTTACTAAGTATGTGTTTGTTTGAAATGGAATTGCATATATCTAAAATATTTTCTGCCAATACAATATTTTAAACATGAAAGACAGTACATTTTAATTTCTACGTTTCTTGATGTTTGTGTGATAGAGGAGAGGCTGGTGCACAATCATGTTGAAATTATTAATAAAATAAAAGAATTGCATTTTTTTGTTTTGATCACATTAAGCAAAAGGCATTTAAGTCATATTGCGTTTAATATTTATTTTTTAAGTTATCCATCCATTTTTCATTTCTAATATTATGTCACTATTGTGTCAATCATTTTTCTGTCTTAGTTGATATTAATTAACATATGTTCAAATTGATAATTGTACTATTAAGATACGCTTTCTAAGTTTAACATGTTTAAACCCGATAAAATCGACTTAATTAACCTAAATGCAGCACATACAAAATAATCGAGTAAATCCAATATTTACTTTCGTTTTATTCAATCGCCCTTTGTCGAGAGGGAGAAATACAAACAACAACAGTGCAAGCCTGATTACATTCTCTCTGTCGCTTTAAAAAGGATGGTTTATATTATGGAATAGGAGTAAATCTGGACTGTAATTCAGATAATGGCGCGCATTACTGAATGCTAAGATTCGTCAAGGGAACAAGATTCAAGCCCGATACTCTAATCAATTTGATTTATAAAAGTAGTTCAATCAAATAGGCGGTTAATGAAATGAACCGACAGGTAATAGCGTCAAACATACATTTAAAGGCGAATGCAAATATTATATTCAAATAAATGTGTGCATAAAGAAAAACCTATCTGGATGCGATATACGAAAATTTGGTTATAGACTAACACAGGCAGAACTTTGAGCTACGGCAACAGCTAAAGTGTTTTGAATATCATGTAATCATGGAATTTATTTAGATGATGAATGTTAACCAGAGAAATTGTTTTCAAGTAAGCAAAGAAGGGATGGACAGTGCAGCAAAGCAAATAAACGTCTAAATCCTATTAAATGTAGATTGTGTTAATTAACAATACTTTGTATATTTGTATGTACGGTTTGAGCTTTTCGTCCGTTTAAGACCAGTCAATGGAAAGCCTGTCAAACCATCGACACATGGGCTTGAACCCTAGTCGAGAAAACAAACTTTCATTTTCAAATTGACATAAACCGTTTTAGCGAGATTTATTGAGAAGGTCTTCTAAATTGTATCAATATTTCCGTGAACATTGATCTGACATGTAATTTGCTTAAACAACTGGTGTATGTACCTTGCGTTGGATACGAGGAATGTTCTCCGATCAGGAGATTTTCTTCCATTGATTCATTTGAGTTTTATATTCGATGGAAAACACTGTGTCGTAGTGTAACCACTATTTACATAAACTGTGTCATTGTATTTTCATTTCGTATGTCGCATCCAGATAGTCTTTCCTTATTGAATAATGTAAGATATGTTTTCTCTCCTTAAAAACAACAACAACAGCTGAGCAGACAACAACAAGAGACCAGACAAAAACAATTACACTACCCCGGTTGCATAAATATGCATTTGCCTTTTTTCTTGCATAGGTCGAGAATGTCCGAAAGTGTAGCAAATTGTTGTGAAAAGACGCCACAATATGTGTAAGTGTCATTGACACTGTTCTCGACATACGTGACATGATTGGTTCAGTCAAACATTGCTCATACGACATTTGAATATATTTGCACTTGCGACACTTGACACAAGTTTTTCAGGCAACACTTGACATGATTTTGTCCAGACCCATTTAATGATATATCTAGGCGACGTTTGGAACAATTTGTTCAAACACCATCTAACACTTGAATGTTTGGTTCATGCGACACTTGGCACAATTTGTTTAAACACCGTCTAACACTTGAATGTTTGGTTCATGCGACACTTGGCAAATTTTGTTTATAAACCATCTAACACTTGAATGTTTGGTTCATGCGACACTTGGCACAATTTGTTTAAACACCATCTAACACTTGAATGTTTGGTTCATGCGACACTTGGCAAATTTTGTTTATAAACCATCTAACACTTGAATGTTTGGTTCATGCGACACTTGGCAAATTTTGTTTATAAACCATCTAACATTTGAATGTTTGGTTCATGTGACACTTGGCACAATTTGTTTAAACACCATCTAACACTTGAATGTTTGATTCATGCGACACTTGGCACAATTTGTATATACACCATTGGTCGACTTCGCCAATGTGATTTTATTGTGTTATTGACAAATGACACATTTTATATAGGCAACAATTGATACAATTTGTCCAGGCGACACTTGTCACAGTGTTTAGGCGACACTTGATACAATTTGCTTTGGTGAAATTGGAAACAACTGTTCAGGGGATGTTTGTTGCATGATTGCTCGTTTTTTTAAAGTTGTGATGTCACAAGAGATATTATATTACTGCCGCATGATTTTAGAACCGATAACCTTTTTGTCATGTATCAATGTTCTTCTTACACATCCTTTGAAACGCTCCTCTACAACGAAAGGCAGGTACGGGTGCAACTTTGCACAGTCAATTTCATATTTACTTTGAAGTTTACGTAGTTGATGGGAAAAGATATGAGGTAAAGCAATGTTTGAAGACGTGTGAACTGACACAATATGTTCAGTCGACGCTTGGTGCATTTTGCCCTTGCGCCATTGGACACAATTTGTCAAGGCGACATTGGACACAATTTTTGGCCAGAAAACTTTTGACACAATTTGTCCAGGAAATTTTAACGCAATTTGTCCATGCGACATTTGAACAATTTGTTCAGCAGGCGACATTTGACAGTTTGTTTAGCCGACCTTTGGTGCAATTCGTCCAGGCGACTCTTGTTACAATGGTTATAAGACACTCGACACACTGTTTTGGGGGAAAGTGGAAACAACTTGTTCCAGCGACCTTTCTTGTGTGGTTGCTCGTTGTGTTGACAAGCTGTGATGTCACAAGTGATATTATATTACTGCCGCATGATTTTAGAACCGATAACCTTTTTGTCATGAATCAATGTTCTTCTTACACATCCTTTGAAACGCTCCTCTACAACGAAAGGCAGGTACGGGTGCAGCTTTGCACAGTCAATTTTAGATGTATTTTGAAATTTACTTAGCTGATGGGAAAAATATGAGCTTAAACAATGTTTGAAGACGTTAGCTTTATAAAAGAAGTCTAAAGCTTTGACGGGATTGTTTGGAATCGGGAGAACAAAGCTTTCATAAGGGTGAGCAGCCAGCGGGAAAATATAGTCTCTTGGTGAACAATAATCTGAAAAAATGACATCGCAAACATCAGTACCATTATCGTTATATAGAAAAATATCAATGAAGGGCCATTTCTTGTTTGCGTATTTGAACTTCTTTACATTCCAAACCAACTTCCAAGGATACTTGTCGTTATAAAATGTGAATTCTGTTTTATTCTCAAAAGCCTTGGCAATCTTTTTCTTGTCGTTGATGCTTAAACCGTAGATATAAAACATTATAGAATTCTTCTCGCACGTTTCTATAAACGCTTTGAGCATTTTCATCATCGTTTCCATCGCTGTAATGGACAAAACTTGATGGAAGCGCAACATCGAAGGATCGCTAATGTTTGATCTGTAAAATAACGACCGCTCAGCCCATGGAACATTCTTTGCTTTCAGGTCAACATCATACCTACTGCAAATTTGTTGGTACTCACTTTTTGATACATTATTTTTTCTTATTCGACCGTCGTTAAACTGATAATGTTCTAATTGATCATGTTCAATTTGATGAGTCAAATTAGTAATTTTGGTAAAACAAATAAACAAAAATCCACAAACTGATATTACTACCAAACGTTGAATACCTCGACGCATATTTAAAAACGTGAAGGTTAAACGTCTCGATTTCTTAATTTGATTAATATATCCGTCCATTTTAGACACGGCGAATTAATATACACTGGTAAGCGTTTTATACATCTGATGAATTGCAACGTAATTCTTCCTGCTGTTTTTTATTGTTGAATCGACATTGGTTCACAATGTGCATGTCCAAACCTCACATTTTGTCATTCGATGCAGTTTGCTTATTTTGCTTTTTCTGAAATAAGACAAATATATCTTAAAAGTACGTGTAGGAAGCCGACGAGGAATCGACACAAATATGCAAAAACACACTACACCATCAAATTGATCAATTAACTTGTTCCCCATCTTGTAGCCTATCGAAGAATAATAAAGTTATTGGACAAAGAGCAAACCGACCTGAAAAGATATAATTATATACCATGTTGTACTAAAAATAAATACCGCATAACAGCATCTTGTAGCCTATCGAAGACTAATAGCCAAATATCTTTATTTAAAAAGAGAAAACAAACTTGCAAAGATATACGATTGCATAACAGGTTGTAATAAATAAAAGAACTTTTTTAGAACTTCTTGTCTTGTTATTACACTTGTTGTGTTGCATACGTATACATTTATCGATAACGATTTAAAAGCATGAAAACAAACATAAGCTCTGAAATTATATTTAGTTTTTTTTTCATTTTGTTGCTTGTTAATATGTTATTTAAGTTTATTTTTAATTTTATTTGTGTATCTTTTGTAGTTAGAAACAGGCTGGGTTGTATAAGTTAGAGGAAAGAGCACAAGATGACAAACAATATTTAGACATTCTGTATTAAATGAGTAAGGTAAATTAGTGTGTTTTCCACACAAATATTCTACGTCTCGTGAATGTAGACTGTAACATCAAAAATCGTTCAGACAGATGTTACTGTATTCATAGATGGGGCTATTACGATGACGTATTAAGTATTGCAAACGATAAAAAAACCTGATTTATGAGGGCAAAATTATTTACTTCTATTTAACATTTACAAACATCAGATAACAAACCTAAGTTTGGCGGAGTTTTAAATATTTAAACAACAACAAGATTTGCTGTTGTGTCGATGGTTTCTAAATAGGTAAAATGTACACCTGTTGAACAATTTCTCGCAACTTTCAAGGCTTCGCATCAATGATTTCTTCAAAATGCAAACAAGAAAAATGCAGCTACTTACAGTGTACCCGTTTCACCTGGCCCAACTCAAGAAAGCCAACATTGCTGTGTTTGACCATGCTATAAGGCCCTGTCTGTTTCCTTCTCCAGTCAACCTTTAAGCGGAAATCACTGCACCGCACAAACTCATGTACAGTAGAATGACTGCGCTTCAAACACCTGGTCATGGTGCTTTACCATGTGACTCACGTGACCATACACTTTCGAATGTTGACATTTTTGCATAAAGTGAGAAAAATGTTCTGAACTGGCAATGAAAGTAGGATATTTAACAAATGTTTACCTGAGCATTGTGGTAATGCAGCCGACAGCTGAAAATCAGCTACATGTGCTCATTTCAGTCTCCATCGCAGAAAATAGAGTAATTATTGAAAATTGTTATTTAAAATCATTACTTTTCAGCATATTACCTAATTTTAAGTTAACATAATCGAAATCATTGTTTAATCTTAATTATAATTATTGCGATAGCGTCAGTAGAGCTATCGACAAAATTAACCGTGGCATATTTTCCTTAAGATTCGGATGATAAGAAAGAAGATCACGGCAGAGGAGAATGGGTACCGTAATACGACACTTGCCTATACATGTACGAGCCCTTTGATAAATGTACACTATCTAACAAGAAAAAGTTGATGCAGGGGATCGACGTGGCCAGGAATAACAGTATCAGAAAACTATTCAGTTTCAGCTAAGTACTACCTCATTTGCCGTTGGAGTAATAAAGGTTTACAAAAAATGTTAATAACTGATTTATTACATGTCTGTAAGTGTGAATGACACCATCTAAAGCAACTTAATAACAGATTCGGATAACACATACATTGTAAGTCTACATATTCGACTATATTAAACATGATTGGACTTTGAACTGGTACAGAGTCTTCCTACATCCGAATTAGCGTGGGAAAACTTTATAGAATGTCACACAAAAACATGTTTCTGTATGATCTATTTTTCTCTAAAAGCAATAATCTTTGATGGAAAAATACATCCATAATGTTTAAATCCTAACAAAACTTGAAAGCAGAGTAAATAATACTTATTAACTTGTCACCAAAAAGGCATTTCCAAAAATAAATATATACATAATGTCATCGTTGTAAAACTTATCTCCATCCATCCATAAACATTCACCCAATAGGCATTTGCAAAACCAATTATAAATATAGGTTCGCTGTTCTTCGGTCTCTACACCCGCCCCTTTATGATTGGCAAAGACAGTACATGTATATCTGAGGATGTAATTTAATTGCTAAATAGTGTGCACCTTTTTAAACATTGCTACCCTCCCTTCTATCAACATCTAAACATGACTAGACATGTGTTAAATGTATAATGAAAATGTACACTTGTGGCTAATCATTGCTCGTTTTTCGGTTTGTATAGTATGCTTAGGTTTTTGTCCAAAAGACAGTCATCTGTTGTTATTGTTCATTGGTCATGTTATTAAAAGGTATATACCATTTTGTGTTATATGTTTGCATCTACAATTATCCATGTTTTATACATGTTGGTATAACTGGTTAAAATAATTGTTCTTCTTTTAATTGCGACCCAAAGTTGTATGAGTCGACTGTATATACAAATTAATTCGTATTCCTGTGCATAAAATGATAGGTAACACTTTTGTACTTACTCTTATTATTTCTTTCTCTTTTATCTTGCATAAATCTGTTACATGTTCTAAATCTTTAAACAAATAATAATGCTAAAATTGTTCAAACTGAACTGAAATTATTATTTGTTTAGTATGCGAAACCTTCGTACTATCTTCAGCATGGATGTAGGTCTCTTAATGTCGATATCCAGGCAAACAAACGGGTTGCATGTTAATTAAGTTATCCAAGCGTGAATTGATGCTTCTATAGACGTTGATATCACAATTGTTGAAATCAGTACATGCAAGCTAGTCTGTGAATGTGCTTTCAGCAGCAGCAGCAGTAGTAGTAGTTTTTGGTAGTAGTAGTAGTAGTAGGAGGGTTAGTGTAGGAGTGGTAGAAGTAGTCGGAGTAGTAGTTGTTGTAGAAACACATACACTTGACAGACTTGTTTCATTATAAAAAGTGTAAGAGAAAAGCCTCTGGTTCAGTATAGCGCTTAGAATATATTCATAGTAGAAACGGGAAGCCCCGGTTTGATCCAGGGCCGCGACATACCAAAATCGTAAAATATATAGTAGTATAACTACCTTTCTAACGCCCAAGCAAATATAAGTGAAGTTCCACGACAGGTTGACCGGTGTCAGTATAATGTGACTGGGTGTGGTATCATGCCAGTTGTTCACGACATGCTATATACACTGAAGGCAGCACAATATATGCTTCAAGTGGACACCGTCTCCACTGTTAACTGAAATACTGTTAGTGGGACAATAATTCCAATAAACAAAAAAAACAACAAATATATTCGCAGTTGTGTCCCCTGTCAATGCCGTAGCTCCATATGTTTTAACTTTAAATCGGAAAGTGCCACTTTCATTGAATTATATATACAATATAAATGTGTCACATTTGCTTTGTGTGGTATTTTGTTTTGTTATATTATTTTGGTTTAAATAAACAGCTTTAGCAATTTCAACTTATAAATGTTCCATGGAAATCGTTTAGATTGATAATTATATTGAACATTTTATGTACAAACACGTTTTTATTATTAACTTTGATGAGCTTTTACTGCCGGGTTTGTTGTAGCTTTGATTGAGTTGAAATACTGTTTGTTGCACTTTTTTGTCTTTTAGTCCAATCAATTATTATACGATACAACTAGAATTAGTACAGTTAACAAGGGATGGGTGGGATTGGGATTAACAGGCAGTTTTGCCGATACCTTGCAGTGACATTTCTATCATTATACATGTAGCCCAAGGACTGAGCCCGGCCGGTCCATTATACTGACCCTGACGAGACAGGCGTAATTCTGTCCCTTAGCCTCGAGCGTTAGGAGGAAAGCCACCACTATCAACTTGAATGTCTTTGGTTTGACCTGGCAGGGGTTTGAACCCACGACCTCCCGATCCGCAAGCCGACGCTCTACCACCTGAGCTATTGCGGCCGGTAGTTAACAATGTCTTGTCGTTTTTTTACACTGATAATCCATATATACGGCAGCGAAACGGAAGCGGCAGTAGAAATCGTGAAATAATCATTTGAATAGAGTGAATCTATAACTGCGAAATTGTAGAAGCACGACATGCGGCAAAGTTGTGGATTTTTTATTCGCAACATCTAGGGAATTTACCGTGACTGGAGAACTACCGCACATAAAAGACAAAAACTTGCTTTTCTTTATAAAAATCCATGAAATATCACCTAACCAGCATTTAGAAAGAAGGAAATAACTAGTAATTGAAAATTAGCACATAGACATGTATAGCTGAATGTTTGCGCGACTAAAAATCATAACACTTGTTTGCAGAATCTATTTTCTTTTATTCTTTTTAAGAAATTAAGATTTTTACAAATTAAATATAAGATGTTGCTAGGCTGAAAGTTCAGAAATAAATGCCTGTTGTGTTGTTGGTATGGGAGTTATGGCAAACCTGGATTTCAGAAGCACACAAGATTGACCCTGCATGATCTTGGCTACTCGGGGTCAGTTATTCATGCCTGAGCACTTTGATTTGTTTTCCTGTCGTAATTCAGGGACAGATAAAGAGTGCTGTATCTTGAGGTATAAATGTCAGTAATAATCACACTTTGAAGAGTCCTATGGCGCACATTCCTTTTAAGCATGTTACATATTAGCATGGTGCAATTTTATAAATTGCATATACCACTCTCAGAAAAACAGCAATATACAAAAAGCATAAAAACAACTTTATTAATCATATTTTAATATTTTTATTTAAAATTTATAATCTGTTATTGAATAGATTATACTAATAGCTTTAAAACACCAAGGTTTATTTTAATCCGCAATCTTAATGTTTGCAGTATATGCTTCCTCATAGCCATATTAGTAATGGAAATCTCAACGATTTATTTAAACTACGCTTGCGGGAATATATGTCATGTGTTCACGTCACATACAAACAATATTCTGATTGCTCAAATATTGGTGCAATAGTCAAAGATTATAAAGTTTGAACGCGTGGTTCTTTGGGATGAGTTGATTAACAAAGTAAATAAACAAAACAAAGTCACAAGACAAACAAAGATTATACAAATATACATGCTGATTTTATGAAAAACAACTTTAGTTTACTTAGGCGACGTTTGGCCCAAATTGTTCGTAAGAAACTTGACAGTTTATGCATTGGCGGCATTTAGCACAATTTGTTTCGGCGACATTTGACACAATTTGTTAATGCGTTGCTTGACACAATTCGGCGACACTTGTGACAATCTGCTCAATTGAGATTTTAAATTATTTGTTACGGTGACACGTAACACATTTTGGTCCGGTGACACTTGGCTCAATTTGACAAAGCAAATCTGACACAATATGTTCATTCGACGCTTGATGCATTTTGCCCTTGCGACATTGGACACAATTTGTCCAGGCGACATTGGACACAATTTTTGGCCAGAAAACTTTTGACACAATTTGTCCAGGAAATTTTGACGCAATTTGTCCATGCGACATTTGACACGATTTGTTCAGCAGGCGACATTTGACAGTTTGTTTAGCCGACTTTTGGTGCAACTCGTCCAGGCGATTCTTGTTACAATGGTTATAAGGCATTCGACACACTTTGTTTTGGGCGAAAGTGGAAACAACTTGTTCCGGCGACCTTGCTTGTGTGGTTGCTCGTTATGTTGACAAGCTGTGATGTCACAAGTGATATTATATTACTGCCGCATGATTTTAGAACCGATAATCTTTTTGTCATGAATCAATGTTCTTCTTACACATCCTTTGAAACGCTCCTCTACAACGAAAGGTAGGTACGGGTGCAGCTTTGCACAGTCAATTTTAGACGGACTTTGAACTTTACGTAGCTGATGGGAAAAATATAAGCTTAAACAATGTTTGAAGACGTTAGCTTTATTATAAAAGAATTCCAAAGCTTTAACGGGATTGTTTGGAATCGGGAGAACAAAGCTTTCATAAGGGTGAGCAGCCAGCGGGAAAATATACTTTCTAGGTAAACAATTACTAGAGGAGAAGGCATCGCAAACATCAGTACCATTATCGTTGTATAGAAAAATATCAATGAAGGGCCATTTCTTGTTTGCGTATTTGAAGTTCTTTACATTCCAAACCAACTTCCAAGGATACTTGTCGTTATAAAATGTGAATTCTGTTTTATTCTCAAAAGCCTTGGCAATCTTTTTCTTGTCGTTAACGCTTAAACGTACGTCAATATCGTCGTCCCATGCAATCATTCCGAAATGGCGAACCGCCCCAATCAATGTACCGTCGTGTATATGAAACATTATAGAATTCTTCTCGCACGTTTCTATAAACACTTTGAGCATTTTCATCATCGTTTCCATCTCTGTAATGGACAAAACTTGATGGAAGCGCAACATCGAAGGATCGCTAATGTTTGCTCTGTGAAATAAGGACCGCTCAGCCCATGGAACATTCTTTACTTTCAGGTCAACATCATATCTTTTGCAAATTTGTTGGTACACACTGTTTGATACATTATTTTTTCTTATTCGAGCGTCGTTAAACTGATAATGATCAAATTGATCATGTTCACTTTGATAAGTCAAATTAGTAATTTTGGTAAAGCAAATAAACAAAAATCCACAAACTGATATTACTACCAAACGTTGAATACCTCGACGCATATTTAAAAACGTGAATGTTAAACGTCTCGATTTCTTAATTTGATTAATATATCCGTCCATTTTAGACACGGCGAATTAATATACACTGGTAAGCGATTTATACATCTGATTAATTGCAACGTAATTCTTCCTGCTGTTTTTTATTGTTGAATCGACATTGGTTCACAGGGTGCATGTCCAAACCACACATTTTGTCATTCGATGCAGTTTGCTTATTTTGCTTTTTCTGAAATAAGACAAATATATCTTAAAAGTACGTGTAGGAAGCCGACGAGGAATCGACACAAATATGCAAAAATAAACTACACCATCAAATTGATCAATTAACTTGTTCCCCATCTTGTAGCCTATCGAAGAATAATAAAGTTAAACAGTTATTGGACAAAGAGCAAACCGACCTAAAAAGATATAATTATATACAATGTTGTACTAAAAAATACCGTATAACCACATCTTGTAGCATATCGAAGACTAATAGCCAAATATCTTTAATTAAAAAGAGAAAACAAACTCGCAAAGATATACGATTGCACAACAGGTTGTAATAAATAAAAGATAACTAAGATAAATAAAATAACTTCTTTAGAACTTCTTCTTGTCTTGTTATTACACTTGATGTGTTGCATACGTATACATTTATCGATAAAGATTTAAAGGCATGAAACCAAACATAAGCTCTGAAATTACGTTTAGTTTTTTCTTATACATTTTGTTGCTTGTTAATTGTTATTTAAGTATTTTTTTTTTAAATTTTATTTGTGTATCTTTTGTAGTTAGAAACAGGCTGGGTTGTGTAAGTTATAGGAAAGAGCACAAGATGACAAACAATATTTAGACATTCTGTATTAAATGAGTAAGGTAAATTAGTGTGTTTTCCACACAAATATTCTACTTCTCGTGAATGTAGACTGTTACATCAAAAATCGTTCAGACAGATGTTAATGTATTGATAGATGGGGCTATTACGATGACGTATTTAGTATTGCAAACGATTTATGAGGGTAAAATTATATACTTCTATTATCATTTACAAACGTCAGATTACCCACCTAAGATTGGCGGAGTTTTAAATATTTAAACAACATCAAGATTTGCTGTTGTGTCGATGGCTTTTAAATAGGTAAAATGTACACCTGTTGAACAATTTCTCGCTACCTTTAATGCTTCGCATCAATGCTTTCTTTCAAAATGCAAACAAGAAAAATGCAGCTACTTACAGTGTACCCGTTTCACCTGGCCCAACTCTTGAAAGTCAATATTGCTGTGTTTGACCATGCTATGAGGCCCTGTGCTCCTCAAGTCTGTTTCCTTCTCCAGTCAACCTTAAAGCGGCAATCACTGTACCGCACAAACTCATGTACAGTAGAATGACTGCTCTTCAAACACCTGGTCATGGTGCTTTACCATGTGACTCACCTGACCATACACTTTCGAATGTTGACATTTTTGCATAAAGTGAGAAACATGTTCTGAACTGGCAATGAAAGTAGGATATTTAACAAATGTTTACCTGAGCATTGTGGTAATGCAGCCGACAGCTGAAAATCAGCTACATGTGCTCATTTCAGTCTCCATCGCAGAAAATAGAGTAATTATTGAAAAATGTTATTTAAAGTCATTATTTTTCAGCATATTACCTAATTTTAAGTTAACATAATCGAAATAATTGTTTAATCTAAATGATAATTATTGCGATAGCGCTAGTAGAGCTATAGACAAAATTAACCGTGGCATATTCTTCTTAAGATCCGGATGATAAGAAGGAAGATCACGGCAGAGGAGAATGGGTACCGTAATGCAACACTTGCCTATATATGTACAAGCCCTTTAATAAATGTACTATCTAACAAGAAAAAGTTGATGCAGGGGATCGACGTGGCCAGGAATAACAGTATCAGAAAACTATTCAGTTTAAGCATAGTACATGTACTACCTCATTTGCCGTTAGGGTAATAAATGTTTTCAAAAAATGTTAATAACTGATTTATTACATGTGTGTAGGTGTGAATGACACTTTCTAAAGCAACTTAAAAACAGATTCGGATAACACATACATTGTAAGTCTACATATTCGACTATATTAAACATGATAGGACTTTGAATTGGTACCGAGTCTTCCTACATCCGCATTAGCGCGGAAAAACTTTATAGAATGTCACACAAAAATATGTTTCTGTATGACCTATTTTTCTCTAAAAGCAATGATCTTTGATGGAAAAATAGAACCATAATGTTTAAATCCTAACAAAACTTGAAATAATAATAATAATACTTATTAACTTGTCACCAAAAAGGCATTTCCAAAAATAAATATATACATAATGTCATCGTTGTAAAACTTATCTCCATCCAACCATAAACATTCACCCAATAGGCATTTGCAAAACCAATTATAAATATAGGTTCGCTGTTCTTCGATCTCCACACCCGCCCCTCTCTGATTTGCAAAGGCAGTACATGGGTATCTGGGGATGTAATTTAATTGCTAAAAAGTGTGCACCTTTTTAACCATTGCTACCCTCCCTTCCATAAACATTTAAACATGACTAGACATGTGTTAAATGTATAATGAAAATGTACACATGTGGCTAATCATTGCTCGTTTTTCGATTTGTATAGTATGCTTAGGTTTTTGTCCAAAAGACAGTCATTTGTTGTAATTGTTCATTGGTTATGTTATAAAAACGTATATACCATCTTGTGTTATATGTTTGCATCTACAATTATCCATGTTTTATACATGTTGGTATGACTGGTTAAAATAATTGTTCTTCTTTTAATTGCGATCCAAAGTTGTATGAGTCGACTGTATATACAAATTAATTCGTATTCCTGTGCATAAAATGATGGGTAACACTTTTGTACTTACTCTTATTATTTTTTTCTCTTTAATCTTGCATAAATCTGTTGCATGTTCTAAATCTTTAAACGAATAATAATGCTACAATTGTTCAAACTGAACTGAAGTTATAATTTGTTTAGTATGCGAAACACTTTTACTATCTTCAGCATGGATGTAGGTCTCTTAATGTCGATATCCAGGCAAACAAACGGGTTGCATGTTAATTAAGTTATCCAAGCGTGAATTGATGCTTGTATAGGCGTTGATATCACAATTGTTGAAATCAGTACATGCAGTCTAGTCTGTAAATGTGCTTTCAGCAGCAGCAGTAGTAGTAGTTTTTGGTAGTAGTAGTAGTAATAGGAGGGTTAGGGTAGGAGTAGTAGAAGTAGTCGGAGTAGTAGTTGTTGTAGAAACACATACACTTGACAGACTTGTTTCATTATAAAAAAGTGTAACAAAAAAGCCACTAGTTTAGAATAGCGCTTAGAATATATTCATAGTAGAAACGGGAAGCCCCGGGTTCGATCCCAGGCCGCGACATACCAAAATCGTAAGATATATAGTGGTGTAACTATCTTTCTAACGCCCAAGCAAATGTAAATGAAGTTCCACGACAGGTTGACCGGTGTCAGTATAATGTGACTGGGTGTGGTATCCTCCAGCTGTTCACCACATGCTATACACACTGAAGGCAGCACAATATATGCTTCAAGTGGAAACCGTCTCCACTGTTAACTGAAATACTATTGGTGGGACAATAATCCCAATGAACAAATAAACAAACATATTCGCAGTTGTGTCCCCTGTCAATGCCGTAGCTCCATATGTTTAAATCGGAAAGTGCCACTTTCATTGAATTATATATATAATACAATTGTGTAAAATTCGCTTTGTGCGGTGTTTTGTTTTGTTATATTATTTTGATTTAAAAAAACAGCTTTACCAATTTCAACTTTAATAAAAGTTCCATGGAAATCGTATAGATTGATAATTGTATTGAACATTTTATGTACAAACACGTTTTTATCCTTAACTTTGATGAGCTTTCACTGACGGGTTTGTTGTTGCTTTGATTGAGTTGAAATACTGTTTGTTGCACTTTTTTGTCTTTAAGTCCAATCAGTTATTTTACGATACAACTAGAATTAGTACAGTTAACAAGGGATGGGTGGGATTGGGATTGGCAGGCATTTTTGCCGATACCTTGCAGTGACATTTCTATCATTATACATGTAGGCCAAGGACTGAACCCGGCCGGTCCATTATACTGACCCTGGCGGGACAGGTGTAATTCTGTCCCTTAGCCCCGAGCGTTAGGAGGGAAGCCACTACTACCAATTTGAATGTCTTTGGTTTGACCCGGCCGGGGTTTGAACCCACGACCTCCCGATCCGCAAGCCGACGCTCTACCACCTGAGCTATTGCGACCGGTAGTTAACAATGTCTTATCGTTTTTTTTACACTGATAATCCATATGTGCGGCAGCGAAACGGAAGCGGCAGTAGAAATCGCGAAGGAATCATTTGAATAGAGAGAATCTGTAACTGCGAAATTGTAGAAGCACGACATGCGGCAAAGTTGCGGATTTTTTATTCGCAACATCTAGGGAATTTTGCGTGACTGGAGAATTACATCACATAAAAGACAAAAACTTGTTTTTCTTTATAAGAATCCATAAAATATCACCTAACGAGCATTTAGAAAGAAGGAAAGAACAAGTAATTGAAAATTAGCACATAGACATGTATAATGAATGTTTGCGCGACTAAAAATCCTAACACTTGTTTGCAGAATCTATTTTCTTTTATTCTTTTTAACAAATTAAATATAAGATGTTGCTGGGCTGAAAGTTTAGAAATAAATGCCTGCTGTGTTGTTGGTATGGGAGTTTGGTAAACCTGGATTTCAGAAGCACACAAGATTGACCCTGCATGATCTTGGCTACTCGGGGTCAGTTATTCATGCCTGAGCACTTTGATTTGTTTTCCTGTCGTAATTCAGGGACAGATAAAGAGTGCTGTATCTTGAGGTATAAATGTCAGTAATAATCACACTTTGAAGAGTCCTATGGCGCACATTCCTTTTAAGCATGTTACATATTAGCATGGTGCAATTTTATAAATTGCATATACCACTCTCAGAAAAACAGCAATATACAAAAAGCATAAAAACAACTTTATTAATCATATTTTAATATTTTTATTTAAAATTTATAATCTGTTATTGAATAGATTATACTAATAGCTTTAAAACACCAAGGTTTATTTTAATCCGCAATCTTAATGTTTGCAGTATATGCTTCCTCATAGCCATATTAGTAATGGAAATCTCAACGATTTATTTAAACTACGCTTGCGGGAATATATGTCATGTGTTCACGTCACATACAAACAATATTCTGATTGCTCAAATATTGGTGCAATAGTCAAAGATTATAAAGTTTGAACGCGTGGTTCTTTGGGATGAGTTGATTAACAAAGTAAATAAACAAAACAAAGTCACAAGACAAACAAAGATTATACAAATATACATGCTGATTTTATGAAAAACAACTTTAGTTTACTTAGGCGACGTTTGGCCCAAATTGTTCGTAAGAAACTTGACAGTTTATGCATTGGCGGCATTTAGCACAATTTGTTTCGGCGACATTTGACACAATTTGTTAATGCGTTGCTTGACACAATTCGGCGACACTTGTGACAATCTGCTCAATTGAGATTTTAAATTATTTGTTACGGTGACACGTAACACATTTTGGTCCGGTGACACTTGGCTCAATTTGACAAAGCAAATCTGACACAATATGTTCATTCGACGCTTGATGCATTTTGCCCTTGCGACATTGGACACAATTTGTCCAGGCGACATTGGACACAATTTTTGGCCAGAAAACTTTTGACACAATTTGTCCAGGAAATTTTGACGCAATTTGTCCATGCGACATTTGACACGATTTGTTCAGCAGGCGACATTTGACAGTTTGTTTAGCCGACTTTTGGTGCAACTCGTCCAGGCGATTCTTGTTACAATGGTTATAAGGCATTCGACACACTTTGTTTTGGGCGAAAGTGGAAACAACTTGTTCCGGCGACCTTGCTTGTGTGGTTGCTCGTTATGTTGACAAGCTGTGATGTCACAAGTGATATTATATTACTGCCGCATGATTTTAGAACCGATAATCTTTTTGTCATGAATCAATGTTCTTCTTACACATCCTTTGAAACGCTCCTCTACAACGAAAGGTAGGTACGGGTGCAGCTTTGCACAGTCAATTTTAGACGGACTTTGAACTTTACGTAGCTGATGGGAAAAATATAAGCTTAAACAATGTTTGAAGACGTTAGCTTTATTATAAAAGAATTCCAAAGCTTTAACGGGATTGTTTGGAATCGGGAGAACAAAGCTTTCATAAGGGTGAGCAGCCAGCGGGAAAATATACTTTCTAGGTAAACAATTACTAGAGGAGAAGGCATCGCAAACATCAGTACCATTATCGTTGTATAGAAAAATATCAATGAAGGGCCATTTCTTGTTTGCGTATTTGAAGTTCTTTACATTCCAAACCAACTTCCAAGGATACTTGTCGTTATAAAATGTGAATTCTGTTTTATTCTCAAAAGCCTTGGCAATCTTTTTCTTGTCGTTAACGCTTAAACGTACGTCAATATCGTCGTCCCATGCAATCATTCCGAAATGGCGAACCGCCCCAATCAATGTACCGTCGTGTATATGAAACATTATAGAATTCTTCTCGCACGTTTCTATAAACACTTTGAGCATTTTCATCATCGTTTCCATCTCTGTAATGGACAAAACTTGATGGAAGCGCAACATCGAAGGATCGCTAATGTTTGCTCTGTGAAATAAGGACCGCTCAGCCCATGGAACATTCTTTACTTTCAGGTCAACATCATATCTTTTGCAAATTTGTTGGTACACACTGTTTGATACATTATTTTTTCTTATTCGAGCGTCGTTAAACTGATAATGATCAAATTGATCATGTTCACTTTGATAAGTCAAATTAGTAATTTTGGTAAAGCAAATAAACAAAAATCCACAAACTGATATTACTACCAAACGTTGAATACCTCGACGCATATTTAAAAACGTGAATGTTAAACGTCTCGATTTCTTAATTTGATTAATATATCCGTCCATTTTAGACACGGCGAATTAATATACACTGGTAAGCGATTTATACATCTGATTAATTGCAACGTAATTCTTCCTGCTGTTTTTTATTGTTGAATCGACATTGGTTCACAGGGTGCATGTCCAAACCACACATTTTGTCATTCGATGCAGTTTGCTTATTTTGCTTTTTCTGAAATAAGACAAATATATCTTAAAAGTACGTGTAGGAAGCCGACGAGGAATCGACACAAATATGCAAAAATAAACTACACCATCAAATTGATCAATTAACTTGTTCCCCATCTTGTAGCCTATCGAAGAATAATAAAGTTAAACAGTTATTGGACAAAGAGCAAACCGACCTAAAAAGATATAATTATATACAATGTTGTACTAAAAAATACCGTATAACCACATCTTGTAGCATATCGAAGACTAATAGCCAAATATCTTTAATTAAAAAGAGAAAACAAACTCGCAAAGATATACGATTGCACAACAGGTTGTAATAAATAAAAGATAACTAAGATAAATAAAATAACTTCTTTAGAACTTCTTCTTGTCTTGTTATTACACTTGATGTGTTGCATACGTATACATTTATCGATAAAGATTTAAAGGCATGAAACCAAACATAAGCTCTGAAATTACGTTTAGTTTTTTCTTATACATTTTGTTGCTTGTTAATTGTTATTTAAGTATTTTTTTTTTAAATTTTATTTGTGTATCTTTTGTAGTTAGAAACAGGCTGGGTTGTGTAAGTTATAGGAAAGAGCACAAGATGACAAACAATATTTAGACATTCTGTATTAAATGAGTAAGGTAAATTAGTGTGTTTTCCACACAAATATTCTACTTCTCGTGAATGTAGACTGTTACATCAAAAATCGTTCAGACAGATGTTAATGTATTGATAGATGGGGCTATTACGATGACGTATTTAGTATTGCAAACGATTTATGAGGGTAAAATTATATACTTCTATTATCATTTACAAACGTCAGATTACCCACCTAAGATTGGCGGAGTTTTAAATATTTAAACAACATCAAGATTTGCTGTTGTGTCGATGGCTTTTAAATAGGTAAAATGTACACCTGTTGAACAATTTCTCGCTACCTTTAATGCTTCGCATCAATGCTTTCTTTCAAAATGCAAACAAGAAAAATGCAGCTACTTACAGTGTACCCGTTTCACCTGGCCCAACTCTTGAAAGTCAATATTGCTGTGTTTGACCATGCTATGAGGCCCTGTGCTCCTCAAGTCTGTTTCCTTCTCCAGTCAACCTTAAAGCGGCAATCACTGTACCGCACAAACTCATGTACAGTAGAATGACTGCTCTTCAAACACCTGGTCATGGTGCTTTACCATGTGACTCACCTGACCATACACTTTCGAATGTTGACATTTTTGCATAAAGTGAGAAACATGTTCTGAACTGGCAATGAAAGTAGGATATTTAACAAATGTTTACCTGAGCATTGTGGTAATGCAGCCGACAGCTGAAAATCAGCTACATGTGCTCATTTCAGTCTCCATCGCAGAAAATAGAGTAATTATTGAAAAATGTTATTTAAAGTCATTATTTTTCAGCATATTACCTAATTTTAAGTTAACATAATCGAAATAATTGTTTAATCTAAATGATAATTATTGCGATAGCGCTAGTAGAGCTATAGACAAAATTAACCGTGGCATATTCTTCTTAAGATCCGGATGATAAGAAGGAAGATCACGGCAGAGGAGAATGGGTACCGTAATGCAACACTTGCCTATATATGTACAAGCCCTTTAATAAATGTACTATCTAACAAGAAAAAGTTGATGCAGGGGATCGACGTGGCCAGGAATAACAGTATCAGAAAACTATTCAGTTTAAGCATAGTACATGTACTACCTCATTTGCCGTTAGGGTAATAAATGTTTTCAAAAAATGTTAATAACTGATTTATTACATGTGTGTAGGTGTGAATGACACTTTCTAAAGCAACTTAAAAACAGATTCGGATAACACATACATTGTAAGTCTACATATTCGACTATATTAAACATGATAGGACTTTGAATTGGTACCGAGTCTTCCTACATCCGCATTAGCGCGGAAAAACTTTATAGAATGTCACACAAAAATATGTTTCTGTATGACCTATTTTTCTCTAAAAGCAATGATCTTTGATGGAAAAATAGAACCATAATGTTTAAATCCTAACAAAACTTGAAATAATAATAATAATACTTATTAACTTGTCACCAAAAAGGCATTTCCAAAAATAAATATATACATAATGTCATCGTTGTAAAACTTATCTCCATCCAACCATAAACATTCACCCAATAGGCATTTGCAAAACCAATTATAAATATAGGTTCGCTGTTCTTCGATCTCCACACCCGCCCCTCTCTGATTTGCAAAGGCAGTACATGGGTATCTGGGGATGTAATTTAATTGCTAAAAAGTGTGCACCTTTTTAACCATTGCTACCCTCCCTTCCATAAACATTTAAACATGACTAGACATGTGTTAAATGTATAATGAAAATGTACACATGTGGCTAATCATTGCTCGTTTTTCGATTTGTATAGTATGCTTAGGTTTTTGTCCAAAAGACAGTCATTTGTTGTAATTGTTCATTGGTTATGTTATAAAAACGTATATACCATCTTGTGTTATATGTTTGCATCTACAATTATCCATGTTTTATACATGTTGGTATGACTGGTTAAAATAATTGTTCTTCTTTTAATTGCGATCCAAAGTTGTATGAGTCGACTGTATATACAAATTAATTCGTATTCCTGTGCATAAAATGATGGGTAACACTTTTGTACTTACTCTTATTATTTTTTTCTCTTTAATCTTGCATAAATCT
This sequence comes from Sinonovacula constricta, assembly GCA_007844125.1. Lineage (NCBI taxonomy): Eukaryota > Metazoa > Mollusca > Bivalvia > Cardiida > Solecurtidae > Sinonovacula > Sinonovacula constricta. Next base: position 90,089,158 of record CM017555.1, read on the forward strand.
GTTGCATGTTCTAAATCTTTAAACGAATAATAATGCTACAATTGTTCAAACTGAACTGAAGTTATAATTTGTTTAGTATGCGAAACACTTTTACTATCTTCAGCATGGATGTAGGTCTCTTAATGTCGATATCCAGGCAAACAAACGGGTTGCATGTTAATTAAGTTATCCAAGCGTGAATTGATGCTTGTATAGGCGTTGATATCACAATTGTTGAAATCAGTACATGCAGTCTAGTCTGTAAATGTGCTTTCAGCAGCAGCAGTAGTAGTAGTTTTTGGTAGTAGTAGTAGTAATAGGAGGGTTAGGGTAGGAGTAGTAGAAGTAGTCGGAGTAGTAGTTGTTGTAGAAACACATACACTTGACAGACTTGTTTCATTATAAAAAAGTGTAACAAAAAAGCCACTAGTTTAGAATAGCGCTTAGAATATATTCATAGTAGAAACGGGAAGCCCCGGGTTCGATCCCAGGCCGCGACATACCAAAATCGTAAGATATATAGTGGTGTAACTATCTTTCTAACGCCCAAGCAAATGTAAATGAAGTTCCACGACAGGTTGACCGGTGTCAGTATAATGTGACTGGGTGTGGTATCCTCCAGCTGTTCACCACATGCTATACACACTGAAGGCAGCACAATATATGCTTCAAGTGGAAACCGTCTCCACTGTTAACTGAAATACTATTGGTGGGACAATAATCCCAATGAACAAATAAACAAACATATTCGCAGTTGTGTCCCCTGTCAATGCCGTAGCTCCATATGTTTAAATCGGAAAGTGCCACTTTCATTGAATTATATATATAATACAATTGTGTAAAATTCGCTTTGTGCGGTGTTTTGTTTTGTTATATTATTTTGATTTAAAAAAACAGCTTTACCAATTTCAACTTTAATAAAAGTTCCATGGAAATCGTATAGATTGATAATTGTATTGAACATTTTATGTACAAACACGTTTTTATCCTTAACTTTGATGAGCTTTCACTGACGGGTTTGTTGTTGCTTTGATTGAGTTGAAATACTGTTTGTTGCACTTTTTTGTCTTTAAGTCCAATCAGTTATTTTACGATACAACTAGAATTAGTACAGTTAACAAGGGATGGGTGGGATTGGGATTGGCAGGCATTTTTGCCGATACCTTGCAGTGACATTTCTATCATTATACATGTAGGCCAAGGACTGAACCCGGCCGGTCCATTATACTGACCCTGGCGGGACAGGTGTAATTCTGTCCCTTAGCCCCGAGCGTTAGGAGGGAAGCCACTACTACCAATTTGAATGTCTTTGGTTTGACCCGGCCGGGGTTTGAACCCACGACCTCCCGATCCGCAAGCCGACGCTCTACCACCTGAGCTATTGCGACCGGTAGTTAACAATGTCTTATCGTTTTTTTTACACTGATAATCCATATGTGCGGCAGCGAAACGGAAGCGGCAGTAGAAATCGCGAAGGAATCATTTGAATAGAGAGAATCTGTAACTGCGAAATTGTAGAAGCACGACATGCGGCAAAGTTGCGGATTTTTTATTCGCAACATCTAGGGAATTTTGCGTGACTGGAGAATTACATCACATAAAAGACAAAAACTTGTTTTTCTTTATAAGAATCCATAAAATATCACCTAACGAGCATTTAGAAAGAAGGAAAGAACAAGTAATTGAAAATTAGCACATAGACATGTATAATGAATGTTTGCGCGACTAAAAATCCTAACACTTGTTTGCAGAATCTATTTTCTTTTATTCTTTTTAACAAATTAAATATAAGATGTTGCTGGGCTGAAAGTTTAGAAATAAATGCCTGCTGTGTTGTTGGTATGGGAGTTTGGTAAACCTGGATTTCAGAAGCACACAAGATTGACCCTGCATGATCTTGGCTACTCGGAGTCAGTTATTCATGCCTGAGCGCTTTGATTTGTTTTCCTGTCGTAATTCAGGGACAGATAAAGAGTGCTATATCTTGAGGTATAAATATTAGTATTAATCACACTTTTAAGAGTCCGATGGCGCACATTCCTTTTAAGCATGTTACATATTAGCATGGTGCAATTTTATAAATTGCATATACACTCTCAGAAAAACAGCAATATACAATGACGATGAGCATAAAAACAACTTTATTAATCATATTTTAATATTTTTCATTTAAAATTTATAATCTGTTATTAAATGGATTATACTAATAGCTTTAAAACACAAAGGTTTATTGTAATATGCAATCTTAATGTTTGCAGTATATGCTTCCTCATAGCCATATTAGTAATGGGAATTTCAACGATTTATTTAAACTACGCTTGCGGGAATATATGTCATGTGCTCACGTCACATACAAACAATATTCTGATTGCTCAAATATTGGTGCAATAGTCAAAAATTATAAAGTGTTGAACGCGTGGTTCTTTGAGATGAGTTGATTAACAAAGCAATTACACAAAACAAAGTCACAAGACAAACAAAAATTATACAAATATACATGCATGAAAAAACAACTTCACTTTACTTAGGCGACATTCGGCCCAAATTGTTCGTAAGAAACTTGACAGTTTATGCATTGGCGACAATTAGCACAATTTGTTTCGGCGACTTTTGAGACATTTTGTTTCGGCGACATTTTACACAATTTGTTAAAGCGGTGCTTGACACAATTCGGCGACACTTGTGACAATCTGCTTAATTGAGATTTTAAATTATTTGTTACTGTGACACGTAACACATTTTGGTCCGATGACACTTGGCTCAATTTGATAAAACTGACACAATATGTTCAGTCGACGCTTGGTGCATTTTGCCCTTGCGCCATTGGACTCAATTTGTCCAGGCGACATTGGACACAATTTTTGGCCAGAAAACTTTTGACACAATTTGTCCAGGAAATTTTGACGCAATTTGTCCATACGACATTTGACACAATTTGTTCCTCAGGCGACATTTGACAGTTTGTTTAGCCGACCTTTGGTGCAATTCGTCCAGGCGACTCTTGTGACAATGGTTATAAGACACTCGACACACTTTGTTTTGGGGGAAAGTGGAAACAACTTGTTCCGGCGACCTTTCTTGTGTGGTTGCTCGTTATGTTGACAAGCTGTGATGTCACAAGTGATATTATATTACTGCCGCATGATTTTAGAACCGATAATCTTTTTGTCATGAATCAATGTTCTTCTTACACATCCTTGGAAACGCTCCTCTACAACGAAAGGCAGGTACGGATGCAGCTTTGCACAGTCAATTTCAGATGTATTTTGATATTTACTTAGCAGATGGGAAAAATATAAGCTTGAACAATGTTTGAAGACGTTAGCTTTATAAAAGAATTCCAAAGTTTTAACGGGATTGTTTGGAATCGGGAGAACAAAGCTTTCATAAGGGTGAACAGCCAACGGGAAAATATACTCTCTAGGTAAACAATTACTAGAGGAGAAGGCATCGCAAACATCAGTACCATTATCGTTGTATGGAAAAATATCAATAAAGGGCCATTTCTTGTTTGCGTGTTTGAACTTCTTTGCATTCCAAACCAACTTCCAAGGATACTTGTCGTTATAAAATGTGAATTCTGTTTTATTCTCAAAAGCCTTGGCAATCTTTTTCTTGTCGTTGACGCTTAAACGTACGTCAATATCGTCGTCCCATGGAATCATTCCGAAATGGCGAACCGCCCCAATCAATGTACCGTATTGTATATGAAACATTATAGAATTCTTCTCGCACGTTTCTATAAACACTTTGAGCATTTTCATCATCGTTTCCATCTCTGTAATGGACAAAACTTGATGGAAGCGCAACATCGAAGGATCGCTAATGTTTGCTCTGTGAAATAAGGACCGCTCAGCCCATGGAACATTCTTTGCTTTCAGGTCAACATCATATCTACTGCAAATTTGTTGGTACTCACTGTTTGATACATAACTATTTCTTACTCGACTGTCGTTAAACTGATAATGTTCAAATTGATCATTGTCAATTTGATGAGTCAAATTAGTAATTTTGGTAAAACAAATACACAAAAATCCACAGACTGATAGTACTACCAAATGTTGAATACCTCGATGCATGTTTAACAACATACATATAAAACTTGTCGATTTATTAAATTGATTAATATATCTGTCAGATGAACGTTTTAGACACGGAAAATTAACCTACACTGGTCAACATTTAATACTGCTAATCAATTGCAATGTGTTTTATTTCTGGAGTGTTTTACTACACTGTTGAACCCTACATTGAATCACATAGTGCACGTTCGCATCGCGCATCTTGTCACAAAATGCATTTTTCTTCTTCTGTTATCTTATTCTGAAATGAGACAAACATATCTTTCAAGTAGCAAGACGAGTGGGAAATAACAAACACATGCAAAACACACTACAACATCTAAAGGATCAATTCACTTATACCCCATCTTGGTGCCTATCAAAGAATAATAAATCACAGTTAAGCTATCTTTAATATTAAAGAGAAAACAGACTTGCAAGACTATATGATTCTTCACATTGTTGTAATAAAAAAAAAAAAAATATATATATATATATATATATATATATATATATATATATATATATATATATATATATATATATATATATATATATATATATATATATATATATATATATATGGAGAAATTACCCGGAATCTCAGACCAAACCCACCCATTTCTGTATACATTCC
>CM017555.1:90098834-90141548 GCA_007844125.1 Sinonovacula constricta
ACTATACAGAAATATATCAATGAACGGCCATCTCCAATTTTTGTTCTTGCGATTCCTTATATTCCAGGATAGCTTCCAGGGATAAGTGTTGTTATAAAACGTAAATCCGCTCATATTGTTAAATATTTTAACAATCCGCTCAACGTCTTTCACGTTAAAAAGAATATCCAAATCATCATCCCACGGAACCATTCCTAAATGACGAATTGCTCCAATCAATGTTCCGTAGTGGATATAAAATGAAATGGAGTTCTCGTCACAAGTTTTAATTAAAAGTTTAAATATTTTCATCATCGTTTCTTGCTCGTTCAGCGAGAGAATTGGACGGAATCTCTGCAATACCGGATCTGTGACATTATATTTATCAAATAAGCACCTTTGATTCCATGGTATATTGTTGACTTTTAGATTCATATTTTGTGCTTCCAAGAGCGGCTTGCACACAATGCTTGACATATCTTCAAACTGAGACTGTTGAAACATTAAATGTGTCAATAATACTAACACCACTACACATATTAAAATTATAAACACAACGCGTTTTGAAACTTTAAACATGTTTAAACACTGATACACATCGGATTTGAACACTGATAAATGTCGAAGTTTGAACACTCCACTGATAAGCATCGGATTTTGAGCACTGATTGGTGTTAGTTGGATGATGTTTGATACTTCAAGTTGGGCTTCTGTCCACTTCGTGTTCCCTCAATCGCTATTTGATTCTGAAAGAAGTCAGAAGTTCACAAGTTACGTAAACAGCGCATTACCATATTAAAAAATGCACTAAATGCATAATTAAACACACGACATTAAATAATATACATGCCTATAATAATTATGTACAATCTAGTATTTATAATATACCTACTATTTAGCGTATACATTATATTGAATAAGTTAGTATGTCTATTTATGGTAACATTTCGCGTTATTTGTAAAAACAACTTGTTCTAAGTGTTGTCATAGTTGTGATAAAACTTGTGTACGATGAGTTGACAACACGACTGACATTTAGCGAATCTGTAGCTTTACCAAAATATTTGTTTGAAGCCTTCCTTCACCAAGATTTTCAGAATATCAGTTCTTTATTTTAAAGTACTTCATCAGAAGCATTTATTTATTAGGCGCCATATAAACTCTTCTAATTTTATAAACAAAACAGTTTAAACTAGTATACAGCTACATACCTGCATCTGAAAACCTTATACGAACATCCCGGTATAACTTGTTCGGGCAGCCAGGAAAATATCGTAATTTTATTTATTTTATTAAAAAATACGGTTTACCTGAACTAAGTTCTCAACGTCTGTTTCTCGTGTGGTAGATATCTGGAGAACACACAGATTGTACACGGAAATGACAAAATAAACACGCTCATGCATGTCCGCCATGGCCCTGCGGCTAAGAACAAGGTGAAGGGGTCCAATTTGGCCGGTATCTTTTAATCATTTCTTTGTATTGCGCTGTTTTATGATATATGTACAAAGTACACGATGGTTGTTAAATTTTGTGACATACGTGTGCAAGAACAAGTGCATATCCATATCGCGAGATCTCTTTTTGACCGTTGTCCTAATCTTAGAAATACATAAAATGGAAGGTGCGGGATTTAAATGTTAACTGCATAGCTTTGGCGTGTACATCACTTTCTTCAATAAATCAGTTTTCTTTAGTAAAACACTGTCTCGAACATACTTAAGAACTTTGAATATGTGTTAAACATCAAAACAAAATCTTAATGTCAGTGATCTATTAACGACAAAACTGTATATCTGTCTTGTTCAATTTATTGTGAATACATCATACACTTTTCTCCTATTTTGGCAATTTATTGTAAACAAACACCACAGGGATGTTTCTTAACTTACGAAATTATTCATTGCTGTCTAGAAGAATAAAATGCACATCTTCGATGACTTAAATTTAATATTGTGAAGAAACAACAGGGGTGCATTTGTCGTAGGTTGTTAAGGCGCCTTGTCAACGCTTACCAAGTCATTTATGTCAATCATGTTAGTTCATAGACTTGCATATATGTTTATTTTGTTTGTTTTGTTTTAGAGATATATTGCAGCTACATTTTGTATCAGTTATAATCATTTAGCGATGTTCAGCTATTTGGCGGAGGAAGACAGTAGACAAATCTCTGGGTAGAACCACTGGCGGAGGGCAGGTCAGGTAGAAGACCTTCCCACATTATGTCATAGACCCATATCATAGACCTTCACATGTAGTAGGGTCTATGGTTAGTTTCTTACATGTACATGCTTGTAAGTGGACTCGGACACACACGATGTAGGGATGGACTGAGGCGGTTGTTCAGTTAAATTCAATTAAAATGATACCGAACTTTGGGGAGATTATATATTGGAAGTATTAAAGACAGTCATATAATGTCATTTCAACATCCGACTTATTATTTAGCAACGTTTTTATATTTTGTTGCTCGTAGTTCAATTTAACAGCATACTCTTTTCAAATGTTCTACCCTCTTGTACATGTGTAATCGCCGAAATAACCCACTTTTACTACATTTTACACCAGAATAAAGCATAACTAAAATGTTTAGCGAAAGAATTGTTCTGTCTGGCTTTAACCTATTGTACTTCGATAGCGTTGTGTTTATGTTTTTAAATTAAATGTTGCAGACGATTTGGCAATTTTCTCTGACAAAACCTGCTGCCGTCTGGTTGGCAAACCTAGCGATTCGTTGACAAATTGCTACAATATGTTTCCGCGACATTCATCTATTAATTTTTCAAGGCGTTTAATAGCATTTCTTCTCCGACAGTTAGTTTTACATCTGTTCACCTGTACTTCAAAAGGAAGTCTTATCTATCTATGTAACCCTCAATGTCTTTTCGAATAGCGCTGTAGTGTATTGCTGTTGACTTTTTGTTCAGAGTTCACTTAACTACTGTTGTTTTTAGTAAACAGTAACTGTTGTACTATATAATACTGTTGCTTTTATTGTACATTTTAACTATAGAACATTTATCTTTTTTGTTAATATCTGTACCAAACTACCGTTTTGTTTTCTTCATAGCTACTTGCATAGACTATAATACAATTGTCTTTCTGTTCCTAGTTGAACTATACTATCGTCTGAACGATCATACCGTTGTTTTAGTAAACAGTCATTCTTTACCAGCGTTGTCTTTACTAATCAGTCATACTTTACTAACACTGTCTTTAGTAATCAGACATACTTAACTAGCGTTGTCTTTTAGTAATTAATCATACTTTACTAGCGTTGTCTTTTAGTAAACAATCATACTTTACTAGCGTTGTCTTTTAGTAAAAAATCATACTTTACTAGCGTTGTCTTTTAGTAAAAAATCATACTTTACTAGCGTTGTCTTTTAGTAAACAATCATACTTTACTAGCGTTTTCTTTAAGTAAACAATCATACTTTACTAGCGGTGTGTCTTAGTAAACAATCATACTTTACTAGCGTTGTCTTTTAGTAAACAGTTAAACTTTACTAGCGTTGTCTTCTAGTAAACAATCATATTCTACTAGCGTTGTCTTTTAGTAAACAGTCGTACGTTACTAGCGTTGTCTTAAAGTAAACAGTCGTATTGTACTAGCGTTATCTTAAAGCAAGCAGTCGTATGGTACTAGCGTTGTCTTAAAGCAAAGAGTCGTATTGTACTAGCGTTGTCTTAAAGCAAACAGTTGTATTGTACTAGCATTGTCTTAAAGCAAACAGTTGTATTGTACTAGCGTTGTCTTAAAGCAAACAATTGTATTGTACTAGTATTGTCTTAAAGCAAACAGTTGTATTGTACTAGCGTTGTCTTAAAGCAAACAGTTGTATTGTACTTGCGTTGTCTTAAAGCAAGCAGTCGTATTGTTCTAGCGTTGTCTTAAAGCAAAGCAGTCGTATTGTACTAGCGTGTGCTAAAGCAGTCATTCGCATTGTACTAGTATTGTCTTCAAGCAAGAAGTTGTATTATACTAGCGTTGTCTTCAAGCAAACAGTAGTATTGTACTAGCGTTGTCATAAAACAAACGGTCGTATTGTTCTAACCTTGTCTTAAAGCAAGCAGTCGTATTGCACTGGCATTGTCTTCAAGCAAGCAGTCGTATTGTATTAGCGTTGACTTAAAGCATTGTACTAGCGTTGTCTTAAAGCTAACAGTCGTATTGTACTAGCGCCGTCTTAAAGCAAGCAGTCCTATTGTACTAGCGTTGACTTAAAGCAAGCAGTCGTAGAGTACTTGCGTTGTCTTAAAGCAGACAATCGTATTGTACTAGCGTTGTCTTAAAGTAAACATTCATGCTTTACTAGCGTTGTCTTTTTGCAATTAATCGTGCTTTTCTAGCGTTGTCTTTTAGTAATTAGACATACTTTACCATTGCTGTCTTTAAGTAAATATGTACTAGTTACAATCTTCATCCTTTAGAATATAGTTGTTTGTACATATGTTATACTTTCGTTGTCTTTTAGTAAGTAATTTTGTTGTTTCAAGTAAATATTTGTGCTGCAAAGTCTTTATATAACGGTATATTCAACATAGTTGTACCACAGCCATGTTGTAGTAAACATTGCACAAGTAGAAAATCTACTATGAGCATATGGAATCTGCAGGAGTTTTTTGTTGTTGTTTATATTGTCTTTACCAGAAAATGTTTACACCGACTTGATAAACTGCTTTTGTGTACATGTTAGTTCGGTTGTCTTGGCTCGAGGGCGCATTTTAACAATGGAACAGACAGGAAAGTTTTAAGGTCTTATCGACCGTTAACTTTGTGTATTTGTTGTTGTTGTTTTTTTAAATCTCCACGTGTTACGCACGGATTAGTCAGATAATTGCAAGTACGGGTCGACTCAGACAATAAAGCTCCCGTCTGTTCATGATCTTAACCCTTCTCGACTTTGTGTCTAGCCTGGTGTTTTGACACCTTTGTACATAATAATATGACCAAGACTTACTTATGGTAAGTACTGGCATTGAGTATGGCGAGAGATACACGACTCCAAAAATCTGTTATAATCTGAAGCCCCCTGTAGTCGAGATAGCGGCAGATATTTATAAAACTTGGGAAATCTCGTCGCAAGTTTTGATATCAAATAAACACATATTCATGTCGGTAGTGGGGCATACTGTCTATATATGTGACTAATTTACAACGAAGCATAGAAAGAAGAGGACGTCCATTGACCCGATATGAAACGAACCTAAGTGTGGCAGTTTATCGCAATCAACTATATTATTTAGAAATGATACAATGAAATGGCATTTTTTATATTATAATTATTTTATATTCATGTATGTACCACAATTGAAACATAATTAAATCTAATTCGACATAGTTGCAATTTAACTTTAAAAAATAGCACGTTTTCTCTTTACATATTATTGTACAGAACATGGCTTTAGTTTAAATAAACATTAATATTATTGTAATGTTACCTAAAAGATAACGCAATTTTCCAGTTTTAAATACAATATGGTCATTTAAGCCCACTGCGTTAGACATGTACCATTAAAATACACCCACATCAGTAACACACTATTTATACAAACAACAACTTATCTAGCTCACGCAAATTAAACGTAGTAATATCATTTTTTCCACGTGACCTCATATATAATCATTACAATTACATTGAATTCGATAATTTTCCATTAAATGAACAATAACAATAAAAAGATCAGATCATAATGGACTATTTCTGTATGGACATATCCGGGGGGCAGTGTATAACCTACATAACAGAGGTCATGTAATGGGTGGAGAAAGAAGACTGACTGGCACCCTTTTATCACTTAAGTATGTCAGTTTGCTGAATTAAAAGCAGAAGTCAAAATGGAAGCAGCACGCCGTCGTTTATTTTATGCATTTGGATCTAAATCAGAAACTCAGAGGTTTGAAATTAACTTATTTTGCTTCTTAATATTTTACAAGCCTCGTGTAACAATGAATTTTGCTAAGCCAGTATTAGCAGTGTCTGTACTAAATTGGATTTTAAACGTGGCACGCAACAAAGGTGGATGTATCCTATATTCATTCACAGACATTAATATAATCTGTATGCTATTTATACGTGCACAAGTCTGTTATACCAGTGACATCTGATTTCTCAGACCAGCATTCAACTGGTATTGAAATAAAGGCTTATATAAAGTCTCACACAACCATAAATATGATGCTTTTCTTATCTCTGGTAGCGTTGATAATGATAAATATTAGTTAAAATAAAGTTTGTAGATACTGTGAGTTGAGATGGCTACGACGACGCTTACTGAAAACATGATGTTTTCCTAATCATGGCGATGATAATGATTTAGCTATTAAACATATCGATGGTGATGCTGTTGTTTTTGTTGATGAAGATGATGATAATAATTGAAATGATCATGATGATGACGCTGAGAATGATGTTGAAGACGATGGTGTTGCTGATGATGATAATGAGATTATGATGACGACGACGATGATAAAAATCATGATGATGATCATAATAATGATGATAATGAAGTTAGTGATGATGATGATGATGATGATGATGATGACGACGACGTTGAAAATGATAATGATTATGATGATGATGATGATGTGATTACGATGACGATGACGATGGCGACGACGACGACGACGATGATGATGATGATGATATGATGATGATGATGATGACGATGATGATGATGATGATGGTGATGATTATGACGATGATAATTAAGAAAATAGTGATGATGATGATGATGATGATGATGATGATGATGATGATGATGATGATGATGATGATGATCATGATCATGATCATGATCATGATCATGATGACGACGTTGAAAATGATGCTGATTATGATAATGATGATGATGTGATTATGATGACGATGACGACGACGACAACGACGACGATGATGATGATGATGATGATGATGATGATGATGATGATGATGATGATGATGATGATAATAATAATGATGATGATGATGATGATCATGATCATGATGATGATCATGATGATGATCATGATGATGACGATGATGATGATGATGGTGATGATTATGACGATGATAATGAACAAAGTAGTGATGATGTTGATGATGATGATTATAATGATGATGAGGTGTTAGTTATTGTGATGCTGTAGCACTAAATGTGTATGGAGTTTGGTGATTTTTCAGTTTTAATTAAATTTCAAGTTTCTAAATTTTCATGTCAGACACTAGTGCATTTTTAATAAGTTAGAAATTAATTGAAATGCTGAGAGAAAAGGCGTCCATATGTCAGCGGGAGCGAGTTGAGAAAGGCTAAATAAGGGTTCTCTGACACTTTAACCAATAGTCGATGGCACAGAGGAGCGCCGTAATATAGATTCCCCAATACTTGTCGTGAGAGTTTCAGCCAAGGGTTGCATTGGTTGGAAATGTAGCTTTGCATTGTGTGACTTGATAAATAGTGTCCGCTGAAGATGGACGGTCCATTCTCAAGTCTGACTCAGAATAGCTTTTACAGATAAGATTCAGAAATACAGACTTCACATTTTGTTGCAAAAGAAATGGAATAAACAACGTTCGGCTTTTCATAAAATATAAGGAAATGTTCAACGCGTGGTGGATTCCATCATCACAAGCCACGGGGCTTAGACGCTTGTGACTGTTCTTATGTGACATTCCGTGCGCTGTATGGGAAATAAATGATCTTTTGTGCCGCAAAAGGAAACACTGAAAGAATCTTTCATCCGATTCATATAAATTAGATCAATATTGTTAGCTAAATAATGAATACAACAGTCGAATGACAGCTGGGCCTCTAACTTTTGTTTTCCCAAGAATTTACAAGACGGGTTCTATTACTGCCACCAGCAATTGACCTTTCTTTTGCAGTCACAAAAGGGTTGCAGGTTATTGATTATGGCCTTGAAAAATCGGGACATGGCGTCAGGAGACGATGAACTATAGAAATAAGAAAAGAAATCTTGAATAGTTGAGTGCCTTTTTATCTGTTAGAGGTGGTATCTTTCATGTCTTGTTTCATACTAGGACACATCTATGGGCAATAAGCCGCTAGTGAGACAGGCGACAAAACGCGCCATCACTTGAATTATATTGTGGAGGATATGTGAGAAATAAAGAGAATTGCGACAGTAGGCACTGTAAGTGGATTAAATTTGTCGAGGATATGTGATATATAAAATACCAAAATTTGTATTGTACATCAGCAATATATTATCGAGGATAATCTTGATATATGGAAGTTTAATAAGACCTTAATACTTGGAGGTAAACTGTGACAGCTATGCAGAAGCCATTCCGACGGTACAACTCGCTCATCTTGTATCCTTGCAGCATGAAGCAGATCCCGTTCATGGTACCCCAACATTCGTGCACCACCCCGCCTGCAAGCCGATACAGGTCCGAGGACGAAAACTACCTGTCCGAACCATCATCACCTAGTGCCAAAAGGCCTTCGGTCGAAATACCTGGTCAGTATTTTTGTTACTTTGTGTTGTTTGTTTGGTTTTTGTTTGTTTTTGCTTGTTTGTTGAGCGTCCGTGGTCAGGGGCCTGAGACTTTAGAGTCCGGCTCGGAGGGCCCCAGGTTCGAACCCCGAAAATGACCACGTGCTATTAGTCCTTGAGCAAGACTATTTACTGCACATTACCCGAGATACTCAGTAACTGAATACTGGTTCTACACAGGAAGTGGGCATTTGAGAGGGATTAATATAAGTTGAAAGAACCTTTATCCCAATAAGTTATAAATAAATAGGTTCAAGAAAAAAAAACAATGTTTTTTCCTTGCAAGTCTGAATTACTCGAAAAAAATCTTTATTTTTGAGAGGTTATACTTGTCAATATAAGATTTTATGTTAACTTTTTTTTATTATATGCTATATTTTATAATTATAAAAATTAAGCTTTATGTCTGAAATTGTACTATTCAGAAATCGTTTGGTGAATGGTAAACTATGTTACGTGGAGAGTATTTATGTTTAAATTACAACAAAAAGCACTTGCTTCCACAAAACAACTTATATCATAAGCTGCTCCGAAAGACAGCTTGTTTAAGTTCGATCGAAGTTTGAGCAAGACTCTAGCTTAGTTGGTATTATGCCACTTTTTTGTACAAGATTTCTGAAAATATCTCTAAATTATTTAAATCGGATATCTTTAAAATGTGTTTGCTTTTGAAACTATGTGAATAATGTTGTCTATAGTTTAATTCACATTTTGTTCCCACAAAGTAATCAATACAACAGCTTGTTTACGTTTGATCATAATTTCAATAAAGCACCTTGCACTTCATGCCTTCATATATACTGGTTATACATATATATATATTATCATACTCTTCGCATTCGAATGAAACTTGTAAACTTAAAATAAGTCAAGTCCTCTATAACAAAGATCTCCTGAGAGGTCTATGCATTTGCTTGATGCATTTACATGTAACTCAAGCTTGGTTTTGCCGGATATGGTAAACAATGAAATCTTCTGTTCTTTTAGGAAACTTAGTTCGATTCACAGGAAAGACGTCTGTTCTCAGATAACCGCCAATATCTTAACCCGTTACATTCTGGATACTATTTAACCCCAAATCTTTTGGTAATACCAGCAAGCAAAGGGTAAATCTTCATTGGAACTTTGCGTTAACATCTTTTAACTAGTGTGCAACTGAATTCTGTACTAATCCGCTTTGATGTTGGAGTATTGAGACGAGAAGCCTATTTACAGCACTTGCAATACATATTTTCTCTTCAATATGTTAAAATGCAAGTATCTTCTTTTGACCAAACATTCCAAATGAAGACAGAATCTCTTTGACAATATTCTGAGAAGAAGAATTGATAAAACATCAATTTATTTTGTCTGATGTCATTAACACGTATTTGCTTTAGAAAAATAACGCTTACAAAAGAGCCTTCTGTTACAACAAGGCACTCACAACAAGGCATTTTTTCTCACAGAACAATCAATATATTAACCTGCTTCGAAACGTACTGTCCACGTTTCTCATAATTATTCTGCTTAGAGCCATTGTCCTTTGCAACACGCCATCCACGATGTCTCTGGGATTTAAGAATTACGTTATTTCTTGATCGCAACTAAAAATTGCAATGGCGAATACCAAAAGCTTAAGCTTTATAGAGTGTAGTTTGTTTATTATACAAGCACTAAGTATTTTTGGAGTGGTCCTCCAAGACCTGGTGGATAACGTCGTTGGTTTGTACCTCCTCTGACTACACAGCCCCTCACTTCCTGGGTTCGAGTCCCGATCGGGGCGAGAATTTCCATGTATGGTCTTCCAGCTGATCTTTGGTGCATCGTTGGTTCTACCAGTACAGATTTCGCTACTAGGCCCAGAGTTGAGTAAAAATTAATAAAATAGTACAATTCTCTTTATTTTAACCAGCTGCCCAAGAGCTTATTACTCCTCAGCTCCCCGGCGTCGTGGGTTCGAGGTCCGTTTGGGACGAGAACGTTCATGTATAGAGTATTTCCGCTGGTTCTACCCAGACAATAAGTCTTGGATCTTTTCCCACTAAGCTGGGCGTCGATAATATGGCCACAATTGTGTATGTGCGATGAAAAACAATAAGATAAAACAAACCAAAAACAGTTTCATAGTTAAATTAACACCATTGTATATTATATTTTATACAAACATATAGACAGAATGATAGAGATACATACAGATATACAAACAGAAATACAGAGATACAGACAGACAGACAGACAGACACGTAGACAGGCAGACAGACAGGCAGACAGACAGATATACAGATATACATATACAACTTATGTATCTTAAAAATTATATAAACAATTAAATAGTATACATTATTAGATAATTATTTATATAGTACTTGTACATAATGTTTAACGATTCTTAATCCGGCTTTGGCAAAAGGATACCCTACTGTAATTGTAAAATGACTTTTCTTCTTCCAAAGGTCGCGTGTATTTGTCGTTTCTTATCTTGGTATGCTTATAGTGTGGCTACTTGCATGGGATAGGCTATTTATAATGCATTCCGCCAGTGCACGGAGATATATCATCATTATTGTCCTTATCGTGCGCGAGGTTTTCTCGTAAAATTGACAAAAAACGTCTCAAATAAACAACAATGCCAAAACAATAACCGTAAATATATAAGTTATGTGTACGCTTTGAAATCGAAACAACTATGTTCTATATACTATTTATTTTTAAGTTTATTTAAGAATAAAAACTTAGTATATGAGACAATACCACAGGTAAACTTTAAAATAGGAAGGTTCGTGAAATTATTACAAAAACATCATTCGGAAGTTATAAGATTCATGTATATGTGCGCATCCTAATTTGTTCTTTCGGGTTACACGACAATTCGTTTGTGAATTAATACATGTATGCACTATTTCGTATGATGTGCCTTGTCGGCAAAATGGTTTTATCTATATGCATATAAAACTATAACAACGTAAATTTGCTCAACTAGATTTTTTGACATCTGTCTGTGAATAAATATAACAAATATTTCTTAAGTCAGTAAATGACAATTTGTAACCATTGTTGCTTTGATCCCAACAACAGAATCAATGGCCTAAATGACGATCGATCCTAGTATAGTAAGGATAGTACTCGTTATAAAGCTATTTATTATTCAATATAAGTAGCAAGTCTATATCTGATAATTTGTGTAACACTTTGTCTGCGTACTATTTACTACAGAATATCTAGACAAACATGAAATCAATCGCTGTTACTTATCAACATGGAATGCCTTTAGTTAGTAAAATAACCGGTTTTAAGCATAAATAAACGTACAAACATGCACATATCAAACTAAGTGTTTTGGGTGTTTTTTGTGTGTGTTTTTTGTGTGTGTGTTTTTGTTGTTTTGTTTTGTCGTTGTTGTTTTGTTTTTGTTTTGTTTTCAAATACTGATCTTTGTTTTGAGATTATTTAAGGCGTATGTCAACACTCCTTTATTTTAGCCAGAAACAGGCATAACTAACTGTACTGAAGTACACATTTAGCAAGAGAAAATGCACTTAACTATCTAGAGAGATGATTCATTTCAAGAATAATGGGATTGTTACTGAGACAGCCGTCGCATCAGTTACTGAAACTATCAAAGAACACACCAAGCAATTTATATTGTTGTTTATAGCCATCTTGATTTTCTGTTTAAAGTAACGTTACCATACTCTGCTTCGGTTGGATGTTGTTGTTTTGGTCTATCTGACAAAAGCTTAATACTTGGAAGAAGGCCTAACAACACATCTCTTTAAAAAGATGCACGACGTTGGCGATCCTTAAATGAAAAAAATATATATTAGCCGCTTATATAAAAGGAAAGCGCTTGTTCTGAGACAACAGTAAGAAACGGTTATTTCTTTTTGTTTTTTATACAATATTATTTGACCTTTTTGAAGTTATAATCTGGAGAAAACTATGAACACATTTATTGCAATTCTTTTTTCCAACGTTTCTTTATCTGATGAGTGTACGATAACATTGTGAATTTCTACCAATTCGAGTATCTTCGATATTCATTCGGACTGATTTTGCGTCGAAGTAGATTCGTAAACCATTAGAAAGCTAAGACGGAAAAAGCACCATTCATTGCCTGTGTAGATTGGAATAATCCGACATCGTGGCAATTGTCCGAAAGTTACTACTGGGTTGCGTGACAAGTCGACATAATAGCTAGAGTTTAGCTTTACTGACAGACACAAGGCGTCAATAATTTACTGGAGTCATTTTGTCACATTTTCTTTTACATTTGCATACAATTACAAACATACTTAAACGGTTTCAAATTACCAGAAACTGAAATATTATTTACTCGATATCATCTCTATTTACTTACCAAGCGCACATATTCGACCAAGCAACGGACAACGAGTTCACCTGTTCGAACGAATAAATTACAATGAATATGCTGTAATGAGAACGTTGCATGCACAGCAATTAATTGATGGACATATCTGTCTCGACGATGTTACCCTCTGTCCATTGAATGGTTCGAAAACAACGACCTATAGAGAACTGTGTTGGTATATGAACTGATGTTAAACGTTGCATGCAATTAGCAAGAAACTAGTCAAATCCACGTTTCTCTTATGTAAACGCCTCAAGAAAAAAAGACTTCCTGTTACTGTTTTAAAAACAACGATCGCAGCGATATAATCCACGTTTCTCTTATGTAAACGCCTCAAGAAAAAAAAGACTTCCTGATACTGTTTTAAAAACAACGATCGCAGCGATATAATTATTGTAATTATTGCGACGTCTAGCTTCCTTCGAGAAGGAAAACCCTGGACAAATGTCTGGGTAGAACCACTGCAGGTCAGCTGGAAGACTTCCCCACATAAAGACCTTTGCCCCGAACGGAATAGAAAGTGTATGCATCCGTCTAATGATACTTTCATTATTACCAGTAATGGGAAGACAGAATAGCTGTTACAAAAACTCATCTAAGAACACTAAACGACAGATTCAAAATGATATATATGATGAAATGTACATACATTTGGCCAGTTTGCTTGTGTTGTTTTGATATAACTTGTCTTACCGAGCAGCAATAAGTCGATGGAAAAAAAATGAGCAAGTCCTCCAAGCTCTGTTTGGTAAATTGCGACACTGTGAAGATGATAGCTAGTTAGCTAGAAAGGGTGGTTGTCTTACTAATAGATTGCTAGACTACTCGATACATTAGCCAATGTTTAGATTAATGAGGGATGCATTGTCATTATTTTGTCAGTCATTTGAAATGGTTCAGCATTTATTCGCACATTCGATTGCTGGCGTAAACAGGTCATATCTATATTCTAAAACAAAACTTCGTAGTGCTACACAATAATTGTATGTATATACATACACAATGTTTGACAACTACAAAGAACATAATCTTTATGGTTTCTGCCATGATAACGTTAGCGGCGGTAATGGCGCAAATGTTGTTCATACACTCAACAATATATATTCGGAACAGAATCTCCAAATACAGATGATTGGAACATTTGAAAATGTTGCAATTGCATCACACATGCACGCACGCACGCACCTACTCACTCACTAACTCACACACACACACACATGTACAAATATATTGGCTCTTCCATTTCGACGACGTACACATGTATACGATCTTTTCCCAAAGAAATGCACATAAACCATGAAGTTAGATTCAAATCGGAGCAAAATTAATGCCAATCGCATCACAACATTATCATTCCTTTGAGACGCACACAAAGTCCGTTGCTACGTAACAATATTTATCTTTGCTGTTTAGTCCATTAGTGTGTATTAATTTGCCATTGGGTTAGCTAAGTAGATAAATGCACCTTTCATCAGTTGTCAAGCATGGAGACATTGACGAACTACTTTCCAATTAAAAAAAAAGTCTACAATTCACCTTACATGTATGAACACGTTAACTGGTATGGGCATATTTAAATGTCCGATTAAAGATCAATATTCTCCGCTTAACAAATACATTTGAAAGAATAACATATTTAGGAGTCTTTTTTTCGATTTATTACGTATTTGTCACAGTTTATATTTTACATTTTATTGAATTAAACGGAAGAGGTTATTGTAAATAACACGCAGCGCGAATGAAAATAATACGATTGCAATGGGACTTATTGTAATTTTAAGTGTAAGAAATCGTGTTTATGTCATGTTCATGTATTGACACATTTATTGAGTAACTTATTAATGTATATGACAAAAGAGATATTTTGTTGAAATATATTATTCCAGTCATGAATTCTATTTAAAAAGCAAGTGCGGTATGTGACTCATTATCTTAAATATAACATTCAATTATATAACAGGAACTGCGATATATAAGAAGATTTAAATTATTTTCAGAACCTCGTGTTAGTTTAACCACCTTATCATTGTAACGACATATATCTATAGTCGATCAGTAACAAGCATCCAGTGCCATGGCAGTCTCGGGCGGAATCTTTGTCGCATAGAGAACAAATACTGACCATTACATTGGACCTAATTGAACGTACTCAGAAATCTAGTTAGCATTGACCGTTGGATAAAATTGTCACGAGACGGATACTAATTTCAATACTGTGGACACAATACATGTATATCAATAGAATCAGGCCATCATATTTGCTTACTGATATAGTTCTGCAATGAACGCGCCGTTGTGGTAAAACTCTTATTCATTACAAGTTGCACCATTGTTATTGTCAAAAATCAATGGTGATTGTTAATTAGGTTAATGAACTAAGGATATGAACAGTGAAAAGGGGTAATAGTAGTTGGGATGATACTAGGCTATCGCTTAGTATACTTATGAATTCACTAAATATAATATGGAATATTACTTTAATTGGTTCAAATACTGGCTAGTCTTATAACTATTAATTATATCATTATCTTTTTCCATAAATTATCATACATTACAATTTACTGGTTATTTGCCATTTGTTAATTGTCAAGTCTACCTTTGTCTTTTTTATCGTTGTTATAATGATCATTATTGCCCGCCAATTTATTATTTGATTGCATTGTTTCGCTGCATTACATTTTGTAAACTCCAGAGCCTACATATATTTAATTTAAGTTGACAAACTTCAAGACCAAAGCCTGGCAATTACTAAGAGATATGTTTCCCTTTGGAACGCAGACGACATGTCAGCTTTATATGACATAACTAACAACACTTCACAAGCTTCTGTCTGGCGTGATATATTAAATTGTTTATAAAGTTGTTGACATGTTTTCCCATTATAAAAGAATAACAGAAACGCAACGCAATTATCCCGAAAAGTGTGATTTAAATACCAGACATGTCGTCGCTTACAGGGATCAGCATATTTTATACGTGTAGCAGCAATGTCCTTGAACAAGGTTTAAAATTTAGGAGACTTTAAAACGGATACATATTAAATTACTGAAAAAACATGAATATGCGTTTTTGGTTTTATTTCTTCTTTTTTGGTAAATGATTATGAGAAAATTTGAGTCGAATTTCTATTTTGCAATACACTATATTTGAGTTTTATTTCAACGAAGGGTTGGCTTATAGTAATTACAAGAGTGGCTACGCCGTACCTACGTTGTGAAATTCATTGTATTTCACTCATTATTCCTGTTATTTTACTGCTTAGATTAAAATTAAATTATATTCTCATAATTAGCATTGTTTTGATTCTATTTTTATCAACTGGCAACATGCACTTAACCGATTGAGGAAACACATAACATAACGAGGTATTCCCTTCTTTATTAATGCTTTACATTTAAAAGGTTAATAATTGCCTAACTAATAAATTGTTTTTGTACTTTGACTAAGATTGAACTGATTAGCATTAAATGGAAGATGGTGTAGATGGTGTTTGTTGCATGCCAAATACACCACTCTGTCTTGCTGTGCTTGCAGTTGTGTGAACTGAAACATTACTTCTTTTTTATTTTATTTATATTAAATAGACATCACCGAAAAGAGTTAATATAAATATGTTCACTTTATCATAAAATATCGTGGTTCATAAATGTATTTGTAATAAATCTTGTATCTAAAATCTTTAATAAATGATTAAAGTCGATGCAAATTTTAAAAACTATATATATATATATATATATATATATATATATATATATATATATTGGAAAGAACATTGGAATGAAGAGGAAAACAGCTTTCCGAATGCTTCGACATAACCTACGTCACAAATAAACCCAAGACCATCAAAAGTCACTCAATCCTGCGGTCAAGTGCATTTGTGGCACATCCACATCAACGCACTTTTACTCCAAAACATTCTTATCAGTTATCCAATATTGCATGAGAATGCTGGTTAAATACGACCTTATTTGCTTCCCAGGTGCATATGCCCTTGGATCGATAGACCCTAGCTTGTACAAGATCTCAGACGAGGATGACGACTACGAGATTCCACCGGACCATTTGGGTCGGGTCTGGTTCGCAGTTGAATATGAACGAGAGACAGAAAAACTTCTTGTAACTCTCATAAAGGCGAGAAATCTTCCAGGGAAGCCCTTCAGTGGTTCGAATGGGTGCGATCCCTTCGTAAGGTAAATTATATTTTTAAGACGAAGTTAGTGTCAATAATGTGGGAAACAAATAAATAGTGTGTATTTTAACGGAGGTTACAGCATACCATATCGGTATAACCGTATAATTTACTTAAAATTGTTATTAATTAGTGTAACTATTTTAACGGTGTGTTGAGTTTAGTTAAAGCATATTTGATAAAGGTTAATTATTTCTTTTAATTTCAATAACTTTCTATAAATATAATAAGTTGTCCGGGTTCAAATTACAAGTGCGTCTCGTATTCCTTTTTACTTAAAATGAGTTTTCCTTTCAATAAAAACATTGTAAATTCAAAAATGCGTTTATTTAACGAGCCATATATGTTTTGAGTTTTATTTTGTGAACAATAGCAGTTTTGCCTCCTAAAATCAGATGGCACATATAATGAAACATACATGCACATTTTATGTCGATCGTAATTACAGTGTATTTTGTGACGACCTATTTCGTGTTATAGACAATAAATATCAATAAAATAAATCAGGTTTCAAATGTTTTATAGATTATAGCCGTCAGTTATTCGGCTGATATGACAAGATTTAATGTTCTAACGGAACGATTTAAGTACATAAATACAATTTAAAATTAAATATGTTATAGAAATCTTATACATCAGAAACTGTACCTTTACTTAAAACATATGTTCGGATTTATGTATGTTTCAGAATTTATCTTATGCCTGACGAGAGACGATATTTACAGTCGAAGTTCAAAAAGAAGACGTCGAACCCTAAATTTGAAGAAAGTTACGTTTTTCAGGTAAGATAGCTTCAACCTGATTTTCATTATGTCTGTACATATACACGCACTGGTACAATCTATATCTTTGATTAAATTTGAGCATGATTAAAGAGTAAAGAAGACGAGTAATACCAATTCAACATCGTTGCTAGATCTGTATTCTTGATGCACATGTATTCATGAAGATAAAATATTTATTTCTGCCCATCATCGACGTCGAGAAAAAAACAAAATAAGGTAGGGTTTAAATATATTTAGCACTTCTTTGTGCCCGATGATTCAATATGATTAAGAACAGCGTTATCCAAGGAAATAAGCAGACACAAGTTAATGTTACCTTTATTCCAGACCTGACAATACAATCAGTTCGAAACCGTCCAACCGAGGAAATATTATTTTGCTAGGTAGAAGGTTCACTAGGGTTGTATTTTCTATCACCGCTGCAGATGTATTCAATGCTCTTGCTGCTTAATTGTCAGATCCACTTTCGTTTAGAAATGTCATTTTTTTTAAATTAGAATTCCATATCACTCAAAAGACCCCTCCTCCAACTAAAATGGGTTTTAAGAAGATATAAAGTACAAACATAATATTAGTAATTATTTAGTTCTTTTTTGTTGCTTCTGTCGATGTCTTAATATAATGCAAGATTTAAATGTTTAATCGGCCGTTATTTTCACATGCCAGTTTTATACTTTTAAATATAAGTGATATTTAGAACAATCATATCAGCCTAACTTATATTTAAGAGTAGCTTAAACTTTTGAGTCAAGCGGGATGTAAACCAAAAATGAAGTAGATATCTTTAGATAACTCTTTGTATATTTGTTCAGAAATAAACTCTTTATGCCTGCTTATATGTATTACGTATTTCAACATTTTCTTTACCTCTCAAATGCCTATTTAACAATAACAACGGATAGTTTTCGTTGCTTTATTTTCTGCATTAGCTACAGCTACAATCATTTATCACATGCCCAAAACTGTATAATCACCTGTCATTTGCAGGTGTCAAACCGGAGCATCAATGACCGCGTCCTGAAGTTTACCGTATTTGATGTTGACCGAAGTAAAAAGCATAATATTATAGGCCATGCTTTATACGCACTCAAGGATCACGACTGTGACACCAATGAGCGGCTCGTAATCTGGAGAGATTTGGAGAGAGAAGTGCTAGAGGTATGTAGGCAAACCATCCAACAATAATAATGACCAAACAATCTTCAATAAAAACGAGACAACCAATTTTTAATATCCACTATAATCAATCTCCACCGTCGTATTACTATTTATGTACGCAGTGTGAATATATAACAGTATATATTTGTATATTATAAATAATAATCATATTCTTTTAACTGCAGTTTTATTTGTTGAGTAATAAATCAATTACAGACTAATTAGGTTTGCCATTTTCTGTACATGAACGAGTATGGAAAGTGCCATAAAAATCAAAATTGTTGTGAATTACCAGCATACAAACTTTGGATTGTGTGGATAATATTAAACTGTTATTGGGCAGCGTATTTTATAAGACGTTTATAGATTGATATTAAAAAGAAAACTTAAATATTACTTAATGTCAAATTTTGACAAACTAATACATTTTCGCTTATGTAGTATAATATATTTGTTTATATTAATTTTTAAGACTTTGGATTCTTAAGAGCCGTTGTCTTTATAAAAACGGACGCAGGCTTAACCATAATGAATGTTAGTTAAATATGCCATTTGTCATAAGTAGTTTAAAAAATAGATATAATAAAAACTGTTTGTGTTTAGACGACGTCCGACCTTCGAGGAGAAATTATGGTGTCGCTGTCTTACAACAACCACCTTGAGCGGGTCACAGTCGGGGTGTATGAGGGCCGGTCCTTCACAGTGGAAGGCGGTTCACCAGGTAACTTAATATGCAAAGCTCCATTTGTTGTTTTGTTTTTGTTACATCGCACCGACACAGTTATGATCACGTTGACGACGTCCACGCAATTATTAGTGGAGGAAGATTTTAGACCAGACGTAAGTCTGGGTAGAACCATCGGCGCGTCACAGGATAGCTGGAAAACCTCCCCGCATGAAAGTTCTCGCCCCGACCGGGACTCGAACCCATGCGGTGGGTGAAGGGCTTAGAAGGTTACAACTCAGCGAGTCTAACCGCTCGGCCACGGGCGCTGTCACAAAACTTAGGCAGGAGTATCATAATTTAACAAATTGTTTATACGTTATTTTATAATAGTAAATTGTCTACGATATAAATTCAAAATTAATTGAAAATATTGCAACTTGCACTTTTAAACCCTTACCATCGATCTCATACAAAATGCAGGTTTACGTTACTAGGTTAATTGAATTCAATAAAAAAAACCTATACAACATATTTTGTTAGATCATGTTACAAAAAATAAACAAAAGGAAAAAAACAGTAAGCAATAAGATACATGTTCCACAGGACAAGAATAAAGACATATTACAGTTTAAAGTATATTTAATTTGAGTACAACATCCATTTGTAGATATGGACAGAGATATCGTAAAAGATGGCTATATATAAGATAGGAAAAAGAAAAGAAGATTGCTGAAAAGATAGTGGGTTTGTTAGGGAAGGTTTTGAAGCGTTGAGAGGATGGTATAGGCATTCGGCACTATAACCTATTTAACAAACTGCATCGATTGCATTTTTGCACTGCGCATTTTTTTATAAATCTTATAAATCATAATGGTATTAGATTGTGTTTACTTTTCTCATTTTATTTTGTTTTACTCCTTTTATACCTAAGATTCTTTGCATGACCTTGGTATATATACTAAAACATGACCTGGCTGCGCAATCGGAAAAGCGTCGGATCCAAATACGAGAGGCCTCGGGTTCGATGCCGGGCCGCGACATACCAAATTCGTTAATAAGGTAGTGGTATAGCTCTCTTGCTAACACTCAAGCAAAATATAAAGGAAGTTCCACGACTAGTTGGCGAGGTGTCAGGGTAATGTGACTGGGTTTGGTATAATGTCAGGTGTTCACGACATGCTATACACAGCGAAGGTAACATTGCTTTAAGTGGACACCGTCTCCTGATAACTCAAACACTGTTGGTGGGACGATACACCCAATTATCATAAACATATATACTAAATAAATAATATTAACCTGCATCTTGTGAAAGAAACGTGACATGATAAAAGAATAAGATTATTATACTATAATACTTTATCGTATAATTTAACCTAAACCGTAATCCTGAAACTGCTGTTCGTTTCAGATACGTATGTGAAAGTGCAACTAATGGTTCAAAATAAGACAATAAAAACCAAAAAGACAGAAATAGTGAAGAAGATGGAGAACCCAGTGTTTAATGAATCGTTCACGTTTAAATTACCCCTTGCATCTCTGGACACCGCAAACATCAATATTACGGCTATGCAACATCAGAGTGGATACAAAGGTATGTTTTGTTGTTGTTGTTGTTGTTTTGTGTGGGTTGGTTTTGTTTTCTTTTTGTTGCTGTTGTTGTTTTGTTGTTGTTGTTGTTGGTTTTGTTTACTTGTTGTTCTCTTTTTCGGCGCAGCGACCGTTTTTGATTTTTAAAGTCAGTCCACCTTTTTGTCTTTTTTGGTTAAGGAAGACGCCGGGCAAATGTCCTATGCGTTTTGTTATTTAGTGCCACAGCCAAATTAAATGATATCAAATAAATGGCAGCAAATGGCGCTTGCTGGTATTGATCTGCATGTTTACATGTGCCTAATCTATTTGTGTTACAAAGAAAACGAAATATAAAACACAAGTTGATTTTTTTGTAACTTCTACAAAAACAATAACAGACAAACAAAAACAACAACAACAACACAACAACAACAAATTTTACTCAAAAAGCACTTAAAAAGCACATTGCGCTTAATAATGTCTTTTCGTCGTACACAACTTGCTTATCATTTTATTGGGATCATTAACTTTATTTTTTAAACGCCTGTTTGAACGGGGTTTTTTCGTTTGTTAACTACCCATGTGTGGTCAGAATTCCTTGGATAGACTATATAAAGCTTTTTGTTTGACTGGCAATGCTAATAAAACGAAGTATTTAACTACTTAAATGAATATAAATGATCGTTTTGAACATATTTTTCTTAAATAGCAAATGCACATGACACAGTCCGTATTCTAGTCGTCATAAGTGATATATAAACTTAACTGAACTGGAATATAAATTATAACAAGGCTTCCTTGCTATAGGCGTCCATTTGTACGTCATATTTCAGTCTTTGTTTTGTTTCAGCTAATTTATCAATAAAATATTTTATAGCTGTATGTATTTCAAAAGATTGTCATTTGTTTATATACATTGTGAAGCCTTATTACTCGTTTATTTGAATTTTCAGATAAGGTTATCGGCAGAGTTACCATCGGTTCGTTCATGTTCTCACGAGGCAAAGAGTTACAGCATTGGAATGACATGGTCTCGAACCAGAAGGAACAGATTGTGAACTGGCATACACTGGTCTAGCACAGCATTGTCCGGAACACTGACCATTCAACCCCGGGTCTTGACAGCATAAGTGCCACACATATTAGTGAAGCAAGCATGGTAAATTTTCACCAGCCAATTTTAGGATATTGCGATTCTTTGTTTTAATATGGTCTCAATCATACTCCATTAATTCAGTTCTTCAAAATACTATTTAAAAACTTTTATTAAATTAATGGTTCAAATTAGATCTCTTAAAATTCATCAGTCGTTGAATGGTGCAGAGAATAAATTAGCTATCTTTACTTTAAATACACATTATTTTCTTCGATAAATGTTTAGTTAGTCTTTTGATAATGATTTAGTTTTTAGGATGGTTTGGGAACTTGTGTATGCAGATATTCACATTGGTATTTTGCAAAACTTACACAGACTATAATGAAATGTTTACTTTAAGCTATACTTATTATGTGATGGCTGGTGAATACGAGGTCTGAAGTGCTGCGTAATATATGGTGTTGGTGCCTCGATTACCATTGACATGATCTGGCAATACCGCCTGTGGACTTGTGTCTTATATATACATATATATGATATGTAAACATGCCCTAACTTGACAAATATTAGAAGGATTGTTGTTCTCTGCGATATTGTGTGGGAAATGCCTTGCTTCTGAATGTGTAATGACGACAATCTTGACATAACTTTCGTTATCATAGCCCAGTTATAAAAAATAGTATGTATATTTATGTGTTGGTATTTAACAAAGCGACGTGTTATTTATACAGTAAAAATAAAGTAAAAAGTTTGTATGTTGCTCTGCTCATTTGATACATGTGTCTCCTGTTCATCAAAATCTATAATGAAATCCGTTGTTCATGTCGTGTCTACTTTCTTTTGTAACATGTACTTTTTTTGAATGTTAGTTTGTCCATTTTCTACCATGGATTATATACATGCTTTTTAAATTAAATAGAAACACGCCCAGGAGGGTAATATCACACAATGTCAACACATGAAACCACATCAGATTTCCTATTACAATATTAACAATAACCAGATGTATGTAATATTTGAATAAGAAACAACTGCCAAAGTTAACTGTCAGACAGATTTGAAAACTATATGAACAAGAGAGGAAGTGACATAACACAAGTGAATTATCAGCCTTGCTTTTGCATTTACAATATCTTCTGATTTAGTCATTGGCGTTTGTATAATATTATTATTTGATATATCTGCGGCTTTTTTGCCAAAATTTGATTTATATTATTCTAATAAACATCTGTGTAAGCTTTCTTTGCAATAAAAGAGATGCCAAAAATAAGTCTTACTTTGATTTATAAATATTCTGTAAATAATTTATTTTCCATTAGTAGGCTACACTCTTGTCCTTCTCCGCTACTATAAAGACAAATATTACAAATAATGCAAAGCAAAGTGGGCACCTAAGTGCCCCTGCGCTATAATGATCGAAATGTCGCTGCACAGTATCGGCAAAAATGCCGGCTAATCCCCCTCCCCAAAGCAACGTACTGTATCTAGGGTTCAAAACGGCAAAGCAGAATAGTTTTCAAATAAATAGGATACAATCTATATTGTATTATAAAGTAACCATTACAAAAGCACATCTTAGGTCCGTTGCGATACCTTTAAACTGAAACTCTTGAGTCAAAATTACAGTAGAGATATTGCGGAAAAATCCTGGTTTCCAATGTTTACCCTATCCAACTATTAAAATGGTGATATTTTTATCGTAAAACTTTAAAAAAAATGAATAGTACGGCATTGAACAATTCTCAAAAACCTACAAGCACATGCATAACATAGTAACATACATTTGAGAGTCAAAGTCTAAATTCTTTTATACGATGACTGCACCTTTATATCTTATTTTACCATGCAAAATATTTTTATGTTTCAAGATTTTAATTTTTAAATATGCGCTGTGTGTATTTACAACAACGAGAACAAAATGTCATTTTCTTTCTTCAGTAATGCACTTTGTTGTCTAGGGAGATAATTTTGTACAAGAACAATTGCAATGTTATTTAGAAAGTCATAGTCATGGTTTTTGTTTTACATTTGAAGGAATACAATCGGATGTTGGATAATGCTGTTGTTAGTTAACATGCATTTAAATAATAGCATTACCATATTTTGATCTTGATGTACATGTATTCCATGTATTCTGGCGAATGTCAAGAGATGAAAAATGGTACAGCGAAACATACCTCGTTTAAGCTTGGCATATTCACACATCATTTCAATGTTTTTAGAATTGCGTGACAAATAAGAACAATCATCAAAGTCAAGCTAATTAACGTATTTACTGAAATAACTTTAATCCACCCTCTTGATTACATTTACAAACATTGTAAAACGGTTTCATAAATTCCAAACATACGCACGCACACACACACACACGCACGCACGCACACACGCACACACACACACACACACGCGCGCACACACACACTCACGAAACAACAACAACAAAAACACCAAATTATTTAGAACTCAGTAGCTACATCCATTACCAGAAAGCGATACCTGGATTCGGCTGCCTCCTATTTTCTGCTCAATTCCTGACCACATACATTTGAATAAATCGATGTTACTTTCAAACAAGTTCAATGTCGTTATGTTTAAATGCCTGAGAGGGTTGAATGTGTACCCTTCTATCCAATGAGTTACATTAATGAAAAAACAACAGCAGACTAGCACAAATTCAGGAGCAACCACCGACTGATGTTTTAAATTGTCAAATTTCTATATGCAATAGTATAGATTAACGCCAGGTTGCTTTTGTTGTGTCGGTACAGCATCTCTTGAAAACATTTTATATAATGAGCAATTGGTATAGATTATCATGGCATAGACAGACATTAGCAACGTAGACACACTTGATCGTTAAAAGACTGTTAAATCGTACGCCTTTCAGTTTCTGCGTCTGTAAAGTGTGTTTTTGTCATTGAAATAATGGCTAGCCCCTTGTGCGTTAAGTAACGTCTGGTAGGAATATAATATTCATTTATAGCTATCACATTAAAATACGAATGAAAAATGTTAAAAATATGATACCTTTAACGACCGGCCGCAATAGCTCAGGTGGTAGAGCGTCGACTTGCGGATCGGGAGGTCGCGGGTTCAAACCCCGGCCGGGTCAAACCAAAGACTTTAAAGTTGGTAGCAGTGGCTTTCCTCCTAACGCTCGGGGCTAAGGGGACAGCATTACGCCTGACTCGTCGGTGTCAGTATAATGGACCGGCCGTGTTCAGTTCCTGGGCACCTCATAAGTGCCCCTGTGCTATAATGATAGAAATGTCGCTGCACAGTATCGGCAAAAATGCCGGCAATTCCGAATCCCAAGCCCATAACGTATGATTGAATAAATGCTACCCAGACATTTGGGATAAATTCTACATACATAGAATCTAATTACAATCCATCAGTAGATAAAGTCACAAAATACACTTGTTTCAAATGTTTTAGGCTTAATTTAGGCTTATTTAATAAAGGTTTGGTAAGAAAATTCAACGGTTCATTGTGACCTTACTGATGAAGAGATTTAATGAGACTTATGTGCTAGTGTTATTCTCTTAAGCTGTTCTTTTCAAATGGTAGTATCTGTAATTATATTTGTGCATACAATACATTTTGCCGTTTTTGTCAATGGTCGTCTCGAAATGTTGAGATAACATTTCCCCTTCCAGCACTCATATTTGTTACTTGTGTATTACTTGTGTAGCATTTTAATTAAAACACAGTGTATCGTTGCATATATTTGTCAATATGAGATTCTCCACAGCCGACAGTCAGACACACATTAATATCTGGATATTAACTCTTTTTAAACATGGAAATTCTCAGAGACGACCAATGTCAGGCCTATTTGTCATAACCTGACGCTAATCCCCAGGCGTCTGGCAGGTCTCATGTTTCAGTCAATGATGCTTTATTTTCCATTTAAGATACATTAAGATGATTTGAATGCAATTAACATTAAATGTTTTTGTAAGCATTAAAACTACCAGCGTAGGTGAGGCTTTTAGAGATTCACTTTAAACCCAAGCAAAATGTTTATTTACTAAAGCACATTTCAAGGGAATAATGTTATGTGTTTTTTTGCCAGGGGGAATGATTCCATGCGAAATAGGCGTCTGTTTTCTCAAGACATTTTCGAAAAGCAAATACTGATAGATAAATTGAACCTCTTAGCATATTTTCTGATTTGTATTTTGCAGAATAACAAGGATGCATGTCCGATTAATATTCCAGAAATTCTTTCTTACTGCCAACTACAATAACATATTTAATAACAATTCGACATATTACTGTAACAGAAAAAAAGGCGAATACGTATTTGGATGTTTTATTATAATGATTTTAGATTGTCTTTTATATAAAATATGTCCAAGTAACAGCTTCTTCCTGTGAAAGTATTTAAAACATCAACATTTTCAGGTCATTTTGTGCTCCCTGACAGTCCACGCATAAAGAAATATAAATTTAAGTTGTACCTGCAATCGGTTTCATGATATGAATCAGTATGTACTTTGTTATATTACTCAGACATAATATAAAATATATGCAGGGGTATTCAGGGTTATTTTCAGTTCTATTACGTAAGTGTATTGTGATAACATCGACGTCTCGATATAACATCTGTTTTGAAATGTGTATTGGAAAAACGTTGGTAATAAAGTAGACGTTTAGTTTCGATTTAATTTTATATTTTTTGCTAAGCTAACAATTCCTTGTTAACACGTACATATAGACAAAGTAAAAAAAAAATTTTTTATTCCTACAAGCAGTCTATCTAGATGTTCGATAAATGGGATTTCGTGCATGTCGAGTGTTCTTTGTTGATAACAGACATCTGAAACAGTTTTTAACAGTCTTTTTAACTATATTCCAATATTATTTATAATTTATAATTTTCATGTCCCACATTTAAAATAAATGGC
Organism: Sinonovacula constricta; assembly: GCA_007844125.1. NCBI lineage: Eukaryota > Metazoa > Mollusca > Bivalvia > Cardiida > Solecurtidae > Sinonovacula > Sinonovacula constricta. The sequence continues at coordinate 90,126,048 of CM017555.1, forward strand.
TATTCTAGTGTTATGATATTATTTCTATTTAGATCCTTTTTCCAATTATAGATTTAATTATATTTCCGCCATCTATATCAACAAACCGTATTATGAACTGTAATCATTTTGCAGACATACTAGATCATTAACCATTTTTTAATTAAGTTACGGCCTTGTAAAATCTTTATGTCCTGTTTTAAAATTTGCAATTTTGCAGAATTAGTAAAGAAGATGGGGAGTTCAGAGACTCATTAATCGGTCTTGTTTGAATCCACCCACACACACACGCGCATACACACGCATACACACACACCCTTGCATCTCCGGATATCGCAAACATCAATATAACTGCAACATCGGAGCGGATAGAAACAAGTTATGTGTACAGTAGTTTAGTGGTGTACTAAATGTGATAAAGATATATACAATGTACCTTTGTAGGTTGTCAGTCGATTCGAATTAAACAGTTTTTGTACACAAACACACAAATTATTGAAGGACTCGAACATGTATGTTCACACATTCTTGGCATGCAATGATGACTTGTTTATTCAGTTCTTTTTTTATACTTTCAAGTGTTTAAGACAGTATGTGAAAATTATCGTCTTTTTTAATATTGGACAGCTGTTGAAGTTTTAGTGAACACTCCTATATAAACCTACTTATTTCCGTGTATTGATTTGATAATTACGGACGCTGTTTACTCTTTTTATTGTGATTGGCTTGCATCAACATATAAGGTAGCAAAAAAGCAAGTACATATTTTTTCCATTTATACTTGACTAATTAAGGAAGAACAATTGAAGAAGTACAATATAAAAGGTTATAAAGGTAGAGGTTTTATATACCATTAAGTGGGCCTTTAATACCAAAGCGTAATTTAAAACGATACCCTTCCATTAGGATGTATTTCTAAAAGCTATCTTTGTGCAAAAAACAACAACAATGGGTTTGTTCGGTTTTTAAAAGAAGGAGGCATTTTGTTTTGAATTGTCATTGTTAATATTGAAGATATGGCCATCGCCAAGAAAAATTCGGTTGTCTCATTTCTCTAGAAGCGAAAAGCTACAACATTGTAATGATATTGCAGCGAACCAGACGAACCATCTCGTGAATTAGCATGCACAGGTCTGGCACGACATTGTCTGGACAACTGACCGTAAGACCCCGGGCCATTGATTACAGAGCTGCCACTCTCATACGCTCACCAATAACATAACTCTTTATTCACCAGTTGTTCTGATGCGTATTGTGATTGTGTGTAATATTCTTCTTTCATTTTTAACTCCCGATGGACATGCTTGTTGTTAGTCGTCTCATTTCGATGGGATATGTTTATTTACACGGTTGATTGCGACAAAAAAGAAAAACCTTCAGGAAGTGCAAGAGAGCTACACAAACCAGGCAAGCACCACAGTCGGTCCGTTAGCCGATCCCAGGCGGTATCTTTTGTTTTTTCTTTTTGTATGTTATGTGTCGAATCTGTGTTTTTACTTTAACATGTACCCTGTATGCCTTCGTCTAAAAGTAATCCAAGTTTTAATTATGAAAGGGGATATCCGCCAATGTTCTAACTATTTCTAACTTTTAATACACGGATTTGTTACTCCAAATATCAATTTGTAAATTTCAACACCGCGTATGTTTAACACGGCTTTTACATTACATCCTAACTATTATATATATCCTAATCATAATAAGATAGTATGTTCTTGAAGCGTCTGAATTTGAATACATACATTAATAACTACTTTTGGCAAAAGATAATGCATTCAGTTTGACGCCAAATAAATGAATGTGGCTTTTTCTATTTTATCTCCTTTGAAGAGACATTTATGATTCCGTTTTATTTTTAACTAAGTATTGTCTGTATTTATGTAATACCGCCATCTTGGATCTGAATGTTGTCAACTCTTAACTTGTAAATTAGAACTTTGTGACCTGACAATTGTGACTTCAAGATTAGTAACATATAAATTGTAAGCGAGCATACAATTTGTGACTTGATAATTCTGACTTGAGATGTGTAAGTTGCAAATGGTGTACGAGAAATATTAATTAGATGCATGTAAATACGAACGTGTTTGTGTAAACAAATAGCAAATTTCAGAATATGCAATGTTGCCATTTGCCTATTAGAAGTTGAATATTGGCGGATATATCCTTCCATATTTAATATTGTGGTAACTCTTTTATTACATTTTCTTATTTTCCTATTGCATGAGTTACAACACAGTGTTTCTACAGGAAACCCAAAACACGGAATGGTAGTTTTTATTTAGGATCACATCAATTAAGTTGTTTAATGAAACTACTTATGTTATTCTTTACATTTGTATGAAGGAAGACTTAAAATATATCCACATACTTTCTCCTTCTCAATACATTACATGCAGCGTCACGTGATGGATCATATAGTGTGGGTATAGCGTATGTCATTTGAAAATATCCAAATGTAATCAAACACACTTCCTTGCCATTTCAGCATAAGAAGATCGTGCCAATATTTATAGTTATTTAATTGGTAATACTTAATATATTTCTAATTACTAATACATATCACTACAGCAAGAAATAATTCTGCAGCATGCCCAAGGTTGCATAAGTGTAATAAGGTTACATAATTTTAATAGGTGCAGTCGACCATGTTTAAACGACAAATAAATGATGGCTTTTATCTTTTCCATAACTAAATGGAACAAAATTTCTATAAATATAAATATACTTTAATCTGAATGTTATTGTCTTCAGATCTGTTTATTCATAAATTTATTCTGCATTTATTTTGTATTTCACTGAATGAATCTATAGGAGAAAAGGGTGTCTGTATTATCAATTTCTACTTAAAACCAAAATATTTTAAATTTCAAAGTTGCTGTTTAAAACGATATGAAAAAGTATTTTAATGATATCATTGTCAACTTATATATGAAATTTTCAACACAAGATTTGGTTGGGGTACCAAACAGGCGTTTATTAATTCAAAATACGTTGGTTATACCTTCTCGAAACATTTTTCCAAGTTTAATCCTGATTATTGAGCAAAGACCACTGGTCTCTGGTAACCGACATAAAAGGAAACCACTTCGATTTATGATATAAAAAGCGGTGTTGCTTGTAACAAACGTTTATATTACAATGAACTTTATGTAGAGCTACAGCTGCATGGCCAAACAAGTTGTATTATAAGTTGTTTTCATCATTATTTGAAAAGACGTGTATCAAAATAAATCTATAGTTCGTTTACCAGAAATAATAATTTAAACACTGGTTTAGTAAAAAACAAGAGACAGTATTTATATCATGTTGCCATCTGTAAACACCACATAGGATTTCACGTATATAATCAATCAAGTATATCATCAACATATGGAACGTTTTTTGTAATCTTTATATACGAGTAGCTAAAGATATACACAATATGCAAACTAAAACTTTGAAATATTCATGTACACTTACACGTACATGCAATTAATGGTTCGCATATACATGTACTTGCAAGGTTTGCTTGCTTTCCATAATACAGATCATGAAATGATTTTATACTTTGAGTATTTCCCTTGCCTATAAAATTACAATAAACATTAAAATGGTGAAATATACATTTCCATATAAGCTGCTTACGTCTATTTTTTTCCATTTTTTCACTTCTTAGCACGATCATATTGTCGTCAATCTCGTCATGCATAGAGACTTTCCTCATAACTTGCATACTTCAAAAAGTTGTATTATCCTTAAAGTCATTATCTTGCAGGAGGATTCCTTGTAAAGTGGATAAAAATCGTGTTAAATAACTAACGATGTTGATACAATGGTATAGTTATTATAGAAATTACACCTTGTGTTTGTCAAAAGCACCTTCGCTATTTATAATAGGCCTTATTAAAATTATTGGAAAAATTTAAAAATGGTTTTAGTAATATGCCCACTTGTTTGCACAGATATTCTTGTTTCACAGAAGTTTTATTGTTTTAACTGCCTATAAGTTGAAACACATTTAGTAAGAGAAAATGAATTTCATTGTCTAAAGACATTATTAATTTTAAATGATAATGGCACAGTTAAGCCGATGCCTTAGTTTCTCATACTATCGAAAAACGATAATCTGTAAACTGGTCATAATTATTTTCTTTCGTCTATTTCTTTTTAAATAACAACATAACAATTCATTAGTCTTGTACTGATATTTCATCTGCTGACGAACGTTTAAGAAAAGAAACAATCACCAAAGGTAATAACACACCCTTCATTGTTGCTTTAGTAAAGGTAAATAAGAAAAGGTCCTATCAAAATTTCCACAGATATTTAAATTTTATCTACCAGTAGACGAAGGCAAACAGGGTAAATATAAAAGTGACAAAAACACAGAGACGAGACATAACAGACAAAAAGAAAAACCATCAGTTACCGCCTTGGAACGGTCAGTCGGCAAAAGGACTGACTAGGGTGCTTAAACCTGGTTTGTGGAGGGCTCCAACCTCGCACTTCCTGAAGGGTTTTCTATCAAACAAACAGTGTAAATAACAATATCCCCTCAAAGTGAAACAACTAACAGTAAGCACCTGCATCGGGAGTTAATACAGATACACTAAACTTACATGGCAAACCAAGAGAATCCTCAATTAGTTATTTCTGGATTTCGTGACAGTTCGACACAACCGTCAAAGTTTTACTGACGGACGCACTGTGGGGACTAATTGATTTACTTTGATCATGACATACGATGATCAGTAAGCAATTGTGTAAACGGTTTCAAAAGTAACTTTACTTACCGAAGTAGGTGTGCATCAATACCATCTATAACCTTAAAACAACTTAAAACACATTTTTCTACCTGGACAAGTAGAATCAATTTGATTATTGATGATGAATAATTTAAAAACATGAGAACTTTTATTATAGAGTAGGTTGTTTAAAAAAACACCTTAATACACCTTTTCGTTCTTATAAAATAGTATAATTATAATTATAAGCGTATAGCAGGTTGGCAGGGTGAGTGTCAAAATATGTTTTCGATATAAAATCTTAGGTCGGATATAAAATGACAAAGCTTCCTCAGCCAGCAAGACACATAAAAATCGCTATATAACTAAATGTCTATTACCTTAATACCTTAGCATCAAAACTGTGGCATGGAAACATTACTATATTACGTTGGCGTGACACGTTGTCATAAAAGCCAGCCGTTGATTAAACTGAATTCCTTGACATACTTCACTCATGATGAGAAGTTATATATTCGATGCAAGTCCTGGTATGTATTGGTTTATTAAAATGTGTCACAGAATAAGGATCTATTTAAATACTCGATGCGTTCTGTTTTCAAAATAGTTTATGCTTATTCATAACAAAAACGTATTCCGAAGTACTGTAAATAGTTTGATGAATATGATTAATCTGTGCACTTGAAAATATTTATCAGAGTTTGCATTTTTTGTAACTGTTCCAAAAAGCTTATTTACTTTCACTACAATAAGAAATGAAAACAGATAATTACTTAAAAATATATGTGACAATGTTCTCCTTTAAAATATAATTTTGTCTTCAGATTAAATATCACCGAAGACCGAGCAATGACTGTGTTCCAGCTTACTGGCAAAGTGCAGTTTACTGGATATTTTAATGGGAAACAATAAAAGATGCACTTTGACGGGATGTTGTTATTTACACTATTTGTTTGCTAAAAAACCTTCAGGAAGTGCGAGGTTGGAGCGCTCCACAAACCAGGTTTAAGCACCCCAGTTGGCCCTTTTGCCGATTGACCGTTCCAAGGCAGTAACTGATGGTTTTTCTTTATGTGTGTTGTGTCTCGTCTCTGTGTTTTTGTCACATTTGCATTTACCTTGTTTGCCTTTGTCTACTGGTAGATAAAGTTTAAATATCTGTGAAAATTTTGATAGCACCTTTTCTTATTTACCTATTGATAATTCGGTCCCACAATAAGGTTTCAGAGGATAAAACAGCAATTGAAAAATGTAGAGCTTAACAACATGGAAAACATCGAACAACACATGAAGGTCACGTGTATACGTTATATATACGTTGGCAATAAAAGGTTGATACGCTTAACAATGACAAAACATAGTCACATACTGTAGTTATCACAGCGTTATTTAAAAATGTAACACCTAGCATATCATCACAACTGACATTGACGATCATCTTTATATAATAAAGGTATGTACATTTTAATAAACAGAAATGCAGACGTCTATTCTATACGCCATGGACATTTGCTTAACAGTGAACAATTCGCTTTAGGAAACTGATAATAAGCTTAGTCTGTTGCTTACACAAAACAAAACAAACAAAAAAAAAGCGAAAAGTGCATCATTAATACACAAGCACATTAAAACAGACACAAATGGACAGCGTTAAATTTAATGGCATAATAATGCGTCTAAAAACAAAGTCACAAACTGTAGTTTACACAACGGTGTTGAACAATTTAACACCTAGTAAATAATTACGACCGTAGCTTGGAGACGCTAAGAAATGCCACTGCAAGTAAGAGATAGTGCATTATTGTCCAGCAGCGTAAATTAATTTGCCATCCGACCAGCTGCGTACTAAATAAGACAGTTATCAGGTGTCCATCTAGGAGACATTGACGATCATTTTTATATAGTAACACTATTTACAATGTTATTAATTAAGAGATAAAGGGAAAGCTTGCACATATAAAATGCGTATATTTCAAACTTATTTAACAGTGTAAAGTTAGATAATGTTCTGTGTTATTGTTTTTTTCAGCGATAAGTATAGTAATATAATGTAAAGTACGTGTAATTGAATTAAGAAAGCGCAATCCGAATTTTAAAACAGATTATTATTGTTGCACGTGGATGAAAGCGTGTTAAAATCGCTAAAAAGACATTGCATTGAATTTGTAATTAGTTAATTGCTTAAAGTGGCATACAATCTTATGAGAAGTGAGCTTTGATTAAGGTGAAATGTTAAATATACCTCAAACCCTAAACAACTTGTGCTTGTACTAGTGCTCAAGCAGACGGCGAACTGAGAGGTTATGAGTCAGCAATCCTAACATTCCTATTATATCGTCATTGCTTAACCACAATGTCGTTTTGACTGCAGACGACCAATGTTCGATAGCAAGCTTCCCAGCATTCTCTGAATATAGAGACCACATCATGCCCATGAAGTAGAGCCTAATCAAATATACACAGACATTTATTTACTATCGACTGTTAGAAAAATGCCTTTAGACAGACTCTTATTGCAAATACTGTAGGCGATATACATATGTAGCAAGACCCGTGTCATTACATTATGCGTCGGCACGATTAGCACTGACTCATGTCTAGTTACACTGCTGACATGTGTTGTGTTAAGTGACAATGCCGATGTTAAAGCATTGGAACATTGAATGATTGGACACTAGCATTTACACTGAACATGGGCACATTACAGATATTATAACGTGTCTGTGCTGAATAAACGCTTTATGAATTAATGTGTGCATGCATGCATGCAACATAGATAAATTTACCAAGCAATGTTCTTGCGACAAATCGCTAAACATATATACTATGTGTTAATTGTTAGCAATGCTGTTGTTTTATACCAAGTAAATCAAGAAAGTTTTGAATTATATACAACATACATATTCAAAATTAGTTGATAGATAAACATGCTGAATATTATTGAGATAATCTAGATCTAGAATGTCTTAAATAGATGTGATGGAAAAATCATTATTATTGGTTGATATACAACTACATAGGTTGATATTCGTTTAACTATGCACGAGGAAAAGGGGATGATCTTGGCTAATATTACCTGCTTGTGAGACAACATCAAGATATGTCTACTCCAAGACATTTTATCCAAAATAGCTGGACTCGATCAACAATGGCGATGTCAATTGTATAATACACATGGCTTATTTTCGTTGCACAATAACGACATTTTTCGGCGATTGAATTTCAACGAGTTTTGTTATGAAAAGCGTCTGGTGGAATGGAAAATGTGTCAAAAGTATCAAACCTAGTTTGGGATTTATAGGATTTAAGATACGAAGAATAGATAGAATACCATATGGATAGGTAAATAAGAAAAAGGTCCTATCAAAATTTCTACAGTTATTTAAATTTTATCTACCAGTAGACAAAGGCAAACGAGGTAAATATAAATGTGTTGGGTTTGCTCCATTTTATTAAATGTCTCTTCACAGTTTCGTTGTAACTTTTACATTTGACTGGCACGTGAATCCCTTATCATCAAACCTTTTTAAGTTACAAATATATTCACATGCTGACAGGCCCATGTCGTATTTTCTCATTCACGAACTACAAAACCTATGTCAATATAAATTTGCAACTGCAGTCTATCATTCTGTCATAGGTTTTCTTACCTGCAGTTCAAGCGCAGGCGAAAAAATAAAACCGGAAGTTAGGTAGGCTAACAAGTTTCCAAATTTCAAGGTATGCGGATTTTGATTTTTAAAACTTTCCTTCATGTGTCGTTGTTTCTTATCTCATGTTTGCCTTGTCTATGGCGCCCTTCCGTCGATTGGCAGCACCTAAGGTCCTATAACACGTGTATGATAAATGTATATGTACTTAAAAGGCGTCTTAGTTATTACTGACTATGATCAAATTGCATTCTCTCGTTATATTGATGTATGGATTACTAGTGTGTCGATTCAAATGTCGTCAGGGTCCTTTATATCAGATTATGATCCCAATTCTGTAATTATATTTATTTTTATCAATAAAATTGTGTAACACCTTTGTAAGTAATCTTGAGTGGAAAAACGGATCGAAGAATACTTTAATACAAGAGGTACAAAAGCTTAAACCGATTGACAAGTACTATTTATTGTAAATTGGTCATTTAATGCTCGTTATCTGTCTACATTTTGGTGAAATAAATGCTAGAGAGTATGTTTGTATTGCATTCATTTTTCTTGTATGTATAAAAATAATAAAAATACTGAAAATGTTTTAATTTCAAACATTTCCTTTCATATTAACTATTAAATGTCGCCCCCCAAATCTAACGTATTGTCCTTACATAGACGGCCAAGACGGGGTTTTGATCTGTTCGCAACTTTACAGTGTATAAAAGCAGGTTCTAAAAACGGGGTTTTGATCTGTTCGCAACTTTAAAGTGTATAAAATCAGGTTCTTAAGGCGGAATTTCGATCTGTTCACAATTTTAAAGTGTATAAAAATAGCTTCTAAAGGCGGGGTTTTGATCTGTTCACAACTTTAAAGTGTATAAAAGTAGGTTTTAAAGGCATGTTCGTAGACCCTATATCCCATAATGCCTATCAGTTACCAAACATCTTGGCTCCTGTTCCACCAGACGTATCTTAAATCCAATAAATATTTTCTAGATATTCTGTATTGCATGAGAATGTTATATCAATACATGTCTTTGTGTTTCCCTTAGGTCGATAAGTTCCAGCTTGTACGGATCTATCCATGACGAGTATTGCTTACTGTTGAATATTTATGAGGGACAGATAAACTTCTTGTAATGCTCAACAGGCAAGAAATCTTCTGGGAAAGGCATTTAGTGTTTTGTATGGCCTTGACCTCTTCCTCATGTACATAAAGTTATTTATTATAAACGTTATATTGGATAACATGCGATATTATCAATCTCTTCTTTTTGTTTGCTTTGTAATAGAGGTTAGATCTTGAAGATAACTGCTGTTTGTTTAAATGTAATTAACGTGCTTTGTTTATAAGTTTTGAAACAGACTGATGTTGCCAGTGAACATTATGTTTTTCTTCTCCTAAACTGTTGTAAATGGCCTTTGAAATATTAAAATGTCAAAACTATTAAACCATTTTGTCCAGCCAGTATCATTTAATAAAAGGACAAAAGGATATTAATAATTTATTTATTCAAAGAAACAATATAATTTACTAATCACTCAATACCAATATAAGACATTATAAACATGCTTATTGCTTAAACATATAATTCCAAATGCGATCACATTAAGATACTATTTTCACCCAAAACATCTGCGCTTCATTCGACGAAATGGATCTATAATTTGTATTCGACACACAACCTAAGTTACAAATAACGATACAGAATATTCTATACCTAGACAAATTCAACATGTGAAGAACAACAACCGGATGAAGTGCCAACTTTTCAGGCGCCATGTTATGTTTTAAGCATACTTGTTTTCGTTTTATAGATACAAAATGTCTCGGCGTACCTTTCACAGATATATGTACTCGCCATTTCATGAACCAAACCGGAAGAAGGAAGGTTACTCGGGATAAAAGAAATCCTACAGAAATGGCATCTAGTTGTGTCTGATTGTAGGGAAGCCATCAAGCCGGATATAGTACATGTACAGTAACAACGTGCATTGCTCAATCAACTTTGTAGCCACATCATACTAGGTGTTCTGGAATTATAGACGTGGCTAGTTGCATCAATATAACATTTTGATAGTATAATGATACAATAAAGTCACATTGTCTTTCATTTATAGAATAATTTAGTTTCCTTGAACAATAAGAGATCATGTCAGCGTGACCCAACATACATGAAAGACATTTAATGTATATACACTTGCCCATCATATCTTATTTTGAAATGCTCTAGCGATGAAATATATTGCTTATTACGATAAACAAAGGAAGCAACAAGCAATAGTTAGAAAATTAGGGATTGCCCTCAGCCTAATAAATTCAGATACGGTCACAATCGTTTACAAGTTTTCTATGAAAAGATGAGAATTTGCGTTTTATAACTACATTGCGCGACTGTACGACATAAAAGTCAATGTTTAAAGAACACCTTGCGGCAATGTGTCATCTACCGGAAATAGTTCAAAAGTAACCATGGCTGCTGATTGCTTATAAAAAGCGATGTAATAAAATGTGTGCAATAAGTATTAAAGAGTATGCACTGTTGTTGTTTTTGGTATGTTAAGGATAGCACACATCTGGTAACAGACTACAATGTATAAGGTGAATAATAAGACAATATACGTGCATTCACATATATCGACTATTTCGGTGCTTTTAACACACACGCATACATAGAACATGCATAGAGCGTACAACGCATACCACGGTATTTTAATCAAATATGCTCAAATATGCTCAAATATGCTTCCGCTTAAATATTCGCCTACGTTACCCAGTTCGCGTGAAGAAATCTCTATGTAATTTACTTTTAGTCCGTCACTAGGAAGAAAGTCGTTTCATTTATTGTATTATATTGCCAACAGACTAATGCACAAGTCAGGAGATGCCATGACTGTCGGGATCTAGTCCTATCTATTGACACATAAATCATACTGTTAAAAATTCTTTCATTAGAACAGAGAATTCATGCGTCTTAGATTTTGCATTGTTGTATGATAGTTAATTTCACAATCCCGGGATGTTATTTATTTATAAGATTTAGAAATGCCAATCTTTTTTTTAAAGCATTTGAATGTTATATTATCTACACAAAAAATACTACTGTATCATATCTATTGATATACTTTTCAACCCTTTAAAATGTATGCATGAAGAGAATTTGTAGAATGTGCAGAAAGAAGAATCCCCACGCCACGCGTCTCTGGTTTCTTAATAAAAAGAGTGACACAGGTTTAAATGTGTAAGACATGAAATTAATTTTAAAAGCGATAGTTTATTTCTGTTATGTTTCAATGAACTAACAACAGTAGAGCAATTGACAAAATATTAATTACGGTTATAATTATATTTGCTAGTGTTGCAGTTGCATACAATATAAGGAGAAGTATAAGTGATCTAAACATAAAATATTAAAATGACAATATTTAGATGAAGTTATTCGATAATAATTATAGCAATTGCCATTCAACTGGACATACCAAGCAATAATCAGTCTAGCCAAAAGTAAATAGCTGGCAACTATTGTAGCAAATGATGGGCTAAATTTCCTGCGACTACGATAGCAATCTTTTCAGAAAAAAAATCATAAAAGGCTATTACGAAATATTAACGGCAGAAATGATAAACCACACATTTGGTAAAATACTTGTTTCCACATTTTTATATTTCTTTTGTTATTAAACAAACAGATCATGCTAGTGACTCATCGTACTTTTTAAACTTTACGTTATAGAGTTGGTTTTTCGTTTTAACGATCGTATATTAATATTTCTTTTGGAAAAAAATCAATGGAAATGAACAAAATATATGTACCAAAACGGATAACACACGTATAAAGTGAAATAATTCGATATGTGTCAAAACACATTAAGGATTGCCTCATTTTTAATGTCACTTAAAATATATATAGAAAGAAGGATTATGGAAGGCATAATTTATTGAAACATATTAAAGATATGACATATACTTATAAGCTATGATAACTATCCGAAAGACGCTAACAACTGCATGTAGTACATGTCTGGAAATGGTTGGTGTTACTATTTAAATATATATACATAAAAGCCATAAAGAGAGTATTAAAACATACGCTACTAGTATCAAAACTACTCTTTTAATTAATTATCAAAAGTCAATGGCCTTTGTATAAAACTTTTTATTTGATTATTATTCATCTTTTTATTTTTTTTTATTTGCCATGATTTAATTATATTATTACCGTAAACATCCATGTTATGTCTATTTGCTTTAAAGCAAAGAAGCCCTGTAATGGGTTATACCTTCTACAGAGGATTAAAACACACATAAGAGGTGCCAGTAGCCGAAACGATAATAACGCCGTAATTCATTTGGTCATAACGATGGGGCTTCGGGGCTTCACTAATACAACTATAGTTGTATATAGATTTATATAGATATAGATATAGATATATGTGTATATATACATATATATATATTGTAGGTCACTAACGATACTTATGCAGTGGAAAAATACATGAACCTGTAAAGCTAAATTGGAATATAGAAGATTTGATATGAGTGTTCACTAGATGCGGAAAATTTTAAACGAGTTGGATAAATGATACGAAACGAGGCCGAGTTTCGTATCATTTTAGACAACGAGTGTCATTTTTCAGTATCTAATGAAAATGAATATAAGATTCTATTTATCGCATAACCAAAACATCAGCTTTTTTGCTTACAAAGCATCATCTTTTTATAGTATGAACAGTCGGCCTTGACATGTGAAATTCGGTTTGGGAGAATTCGCACAAAAATATTTCCACTCTTTACTCGACACTTTTTTTTTAAAAAAAGAAGGGAATATATTTGTTTAAAACATGACTGAAATGTTATTTTTAATGAATTAAACTGTAATTTCCAACAAAATGCGTAAACGGCAACAACAAAGTGATCAGGAAATGACATATAAAGAATACAGGTTAGTGTTGATATACATAAATGTTATCACGCGAAGCTAAGAAAATCATTTCTAGAAAATGATTTTCAGGCCGAGCATGATAACATTTATCTTTATCAACACTAACATGGTATTCTTTTTATCCCACCATCAACAGTATTTTTTCAAATGGCTTAAAAAGAGAAACATTTAAATTTACCGCTACTGCTCCTCCACTACATGATCTGTCACTCCAATGCAATACACGAAATTCATGCGCGTGCATAGAAATATTTATATTTTACAATTAAAAACTAAGACAAAAAGCATATTATTTCTTTTATTTTTTACATTATACATAAGGTTGTAATTTCATTGATTACGATAATTAAAAATAATGGTTGGAAAATAACAACAACAAAAATCATACCTTCGTGTAAAGTTATACATGCAGTGTGTAATGTCAAGGCCGTGTAACATTAATTGCTACGCACGTAACATTAGGAAACGCGAATTACACTTGCGGTTTTTGTGTGTTTGTGGTTGTAACAGTTTGCTCATGGATTTTAATTGTTAATGATATTGAATTTCTAAACATTGAATAAGGCGCCATTAAATTGCGAAGATAGTTGTGTTTTTGACAGGGAGACTTGCAAAATTTGGAGAAATGTTGGGATTGGAGGTGGTGTGTTGGTGTTCATGTTTAAGTCTAGAATCTGTGATTTATTAGCACATTTGTCCGGATTTGTGCAGTCAGCTGTATTTGGTTCAACTAAAGATCGAGCTCTATCTAAACCATTTAAATGTTCATTATGAGACAGTCACAGATTCAAGATCAATTTCCTTCTCAAAAATGTTGGGATTAAAGCCTAATTTTGCCTCGATAATCTCGAAGCTCATCTCTACAATACTGTTTAGGTTTTGTCACATTCTTCATCACATTCTTTTAATTCACACCAAATAACCTCAAAGCAACAGGGACTCACGTAATATGACATTTTGACATTTTTTTATTATTTTTTTTTGCAGACTACAAAATCGTTTTTTTATTGATGTTATTCTAAACAGTTTTAATCATGTGCCAGTATTACATTTTGATAAAGATTGTTTGATTTTTTGTTTTTTTTGTTTTAACCAACCCCTTTTTTAACGGCCTCGTTTGCTCTATTTAACCCATGTTTATATTATGGACATTTTTGGGATGATCACAAGCATAATTACGCAATTACATTTATCTATCCCAGCTTACTACGATTGCAGTAGTTTGTAGTTAAGATTTCAATGCCAGAAACCATCTAATTACCACATAAATTCAACTAGGCTTTTGATTTCTCAAATTAAAAGAGTCAATTGAACGTATGATAGAAGTATATAAACAGAGCATAAACCATCAAGCATTTTATGGATTGTTCTATATGGAAGTATAACATGTTCTGCCACAACACGTATTTGAATCCTGTTGCTGATAATTATAATTTCTTCCCACGCTTTCAGTCATATTGGTTAAATTTGACCTGAATCAAGGATCATACTGACTTTTCTGACCTCCTGTAAACATTTAAATAAAATATTTTTCTAATGGTTACAACCTGCGAAGCCACTGGTGAACTGCATTGCTTGCAAATGACATTTTACTGTCAAGAACTTGTCTGGCTTTAAAATTATACGGTGGCTGGACTAGCTACATTAAACTGATCATTCAAAGCGGTAATTTGAACAGTCATGAATAATACCTCTTTGTCTTTACCGTCGTGCCCTATTCGCGTATTTCTGTGGACAATTGAACACTGTTCAGTTTTCTCCCATTACGTGGGATTGTAAAATTTTATTATTTCGGCATAATGTGTACCTTTATTGCTTAACTTGTCATTTGCTGATAAATGTTTAGTCTATTATATGGTTTCCGTTTGGATCTCGTTTCTTTTTATCGCATCTCAATACTGGTTTAAATCTATAAGCATTTTATTTTACTTTCTGCTAACATCTGACGATTTCCGTCGTTTATAAAAATTGTACTAGTTTTTTTTTCATATGACGTCACTGTTTCAATTGTATAATGTCATAACATGTTAATTTTATACGTCGTCAATAAGACTCTTTTATTTCATCTTGATCTCTCTAAGAACTGTGTAGCGGGCGAGGCATTTATCTATTGCACATATTGTTCATACTGCATTTCTTATTCTGTTGTTAATAAATTATATTTCTTTTTCAGTTTTTTAACCCAGTACTTACTACTAGTTTTCATTGACT
>CM017555.1:90149020-90219020 GCA_007844125.1 Sinonovacula constricta
ATATGCAAAGCTCCATTTGTTGTTTGTTGTTGTTTTTGTTACATCGCACCGACACAGTTATGATCACGTTGACGACGTCCACGCAATTATTAGTGGAGGAAGATTTTAGACCAGACGTAAGTCTGGGTAGAACTACCGGAGCGTCGCAGGATAGCTGGAAAACCTCCCCGCATGAAAGTTCTCGCCCCGACCGGGACTCGAACCCATGCGGTGGGTGAAGGGCTTAGAAGGTTACAACTCAGCGAGTCTAACCGCTCGGCCACGGGCGCTGTCACAAAACTTAGGCAGGAGTATCATAATTTAACAAATTGTTTATACGTTATTTTATAATAGTAAATTGTCTACGATATAAATTCAAATTAATTGAAAATATTGCAACTTGGCACTTTTAAACCCTTACCATCGATCTCATACAAAAATGCAGGTTTACGTTTACTAGGTTAATTAGAATTCAATAAAAAAAAACCTATACAACATATTTTGTTAGATCATGTTACAAAAATAAACAAAAGGAAAAAACAGTAAGCAATAAGATACATGTTCCACAGGGACAAGAATAAAGACATATACAGTTTAAAGTATATTTAATTTGAGTACAACATCCATTTGTAGATATGGACAGAGATATCGTAAAAGATGGCTATATATAAGATAGGAAAAAGAAAAGAAGATTGCTGAAAAGATAGTGGGTTTGTTGGGAAGGTTTTGAAGCGTTGAGAGGATGGTATAGGCATTCGGCACTATAACCTATTTAACAAACTGCATCGATTGCATTTTTGCACTGCGCATTTTTTTTATAAATCTTATAAATCATAATGGTATTAGATTGTGTTTACTTTTCTCATTTTATTTTGTTTTACTCCTTTTATACCTAAGATTCTTTGCATGACCTTGGTATATATACTAAAACATGACCTGGCTGCGCAATCGGAAAAGCGTCGGCTCCAAGTACGAGAGGCCTCGGGTTCGATGCCGGGCCGCGACATACCAAAGTCGTTAATAAGGTAGTGGTATAGCTCTCTTGCTAACGCTCAAGCAAAATATAAAGGAAGTTCCACGACTAGTTGGCGAGTTGGGTGTCAGGGTAATGTGACTGGGTGTGGTATAATGTCAGGTGTTCACGACATGCTATACACACGCGAAGGTAACATTGCTTTAAGTGGACACCGCTCCTGATAAACTCAAACACTGTTGGTGGGACGATACACCCAATTATCATAAACATATATACTAAATAATAATATTAACCTGCATCTTGTGAAAGAAACGTGACATGATAAAAGAATAAGATTCATTATACTATAATACTTTATCGTATATTTAACCTAACCGTAATCCTGAAACTTCTGTTCGTTTCAGATACGTATGTGAAAGTGCAACTAATGGTTCAAAATAAGACAAATAAAACCAAAAAGACAGAAATAGTGAAAGAAGATGGAGAACCCAGTGTTTAATGAATCGTTCACGTTTAAATTACCCCTTGCATCTCTGGACACCGCAATACAATCAATATTACGGCTATTGCAACATCAGAGTGGATACAAAGTTATGGTTTGTTGTTGTGTTGTTGTTTGTTTGTGCGGGTTGTTTTTGTTTTCTTTTTGTTGCTGTTGTTTTGTTGTTGTTGTTGGGTTTTTTTGTTTACTTGTTGTTCTCTTTTTCGGCGCAGCGACCGTTTTTTGATTTTTTAAAGTCAGTCACCTTTTGTCTTTTTTTGGTTTAGGAAGACGCCGGCGCAAATGTCCTATGCGTTTTTGTTATTTAGTGTCACAGCCAAATTAAATGATATCAAATAAATGGCAGCAAATGGCGCTGCTGGTATTGATCTGCATGTTTACATGTGCCTAATCTATTTGTGTTACAAGAAAACGAAATATAAAACAACAAGTTGATTTTTTTGTAACTTCTACAAAAACAATAACAAACAAACAAAAACAACAACAACAACACAACAACAACAACAAATTTTACTCAAAAAGCACTTAAAAAGCACATTGCGCTTAATAATGTCTTTTCGTCGTACACAACTTGCTTATCATTTTATTGGGATCATTAACTTTATTTTTTAAACGCCTGTTTGAACGGGGTTTTTTTCGTTTGTTAACTACCCATGTGTGGTCAGAATTCCTTGGATAGACTATATAAAGCTTTTTGTTTGACTGGCTCAATGCTAATAAAACGAAGTATTTAACTACTTAAATGAATATAAATGATCGTTTTGAACATATTTTTCTTAAATAGCAAATGCACATGACACAGTCCGTATTCTAGTCGTCATAAGTGATATATAAACTTAACTGAACTGGAATATAAATTATAACAAGGCTTCCTTGCTATAGGCGTCCATTTGTACGTCATATTTCAGTCTTTGTTTTGTTTCAGCTAATTTATCAATAAA
This sequence comes from Sinonovacula constricta, assembly GCA_007844125.1. Taxonomy (NCBI): domain Eukaryota; kingdom Metazoa; phylum Mollusca; class Bivalvia; order Cardiida; family Solecurtidae; genus Sinonovacula; species Sinonovacula constricta. The sequence goes on from CM017555.1 coordinate 90,151,419, forward strand.
ATATTTTATAGCTGTATGTATTTCAAAAGATTGTCATTTGTTTATGTACATTGTGAAGCCTTATTACTCGTTTATTTGAATTTTCAGATAAGGTTATCGGCAGAGTTACCATTGGTTCGTTCATGTTCTCACGAGGCAAAGAGTTACAGCATTGGAATGACATGGTCTCGAACCAGAAGGAACAGATTGTGAACTGGCATACACTGGTCTAGCACAGCATTGTCCGGAACACTGACCATTCAACCCCGGGTCTTGACAGCATAAGTGCCACACATACTAGTGAAGCAAGCATGGTTCAATTTTCACCAGCCAATTTTAGGATATTGCGATTCTTTGTTTTAATATGGTCTCAATCATACTCCATTAATTCAGTTCTTCAAAATACTATTTAAAAACTTTTATTAAATTAATGGTTCAAATTAGATCTCTTAAAATTCATCAGTCGTTGAATGGTGCAGAGAATAAATTAGCTATCTTTACTTTAAATACACATTATTTTCTTCGATAAATGTTTAGTTAGTCTTTTGATAATGATTTAGTTTTTAGGATGGTTTGTGAACTTGTGTATGCAGATATTCACATTGGTATTTTGCAAAACTTACACAGACTATAATGAAATGTTTACTTTAAGCTATACTTATTATGTGATGGCTGGTGAATACGAGGTCTGAAGTGCTGCGTAATATATGGTGTTGGTGCCTCGATTACCATTGACATGATCTGGCAATACCGCCTGTGGACTTGTGTCTTATATATACATATATATGATATGTAAACATGCCCTAACTTGACAAATATTAGAAGGATTGTTGTTCTCTGCGATATTGTGTGGGAAATGCCTTGCTTCTGAATGTGTAATGACGACAATCTTGACATAACTTTCGTTATCATAGCCCAGTTATAAAAAATAGTATGTATATTTATGTGTTGGTATTTAACAAAGCGACGTGTTATTTATACAGTAAAAATAAAGTAAAAAGTTTGTATGTTGCTCTGCTCATTTGATACATGTGTCTCCTGTTCATCAAAATCTATAATGAAATCCGTTGTTCATGTCGTGTCTACTTTCTTTTGTAACATGTACTTTTTTTGAATGTTAGTTTGTCCATTTTCTACCATGGATTATATACATGCTTTTTAAATTAAATAGAAACACGCCCAGGAGGGTAATATCACACAATGTCAACACATGAAACCACATCAGATTTCCTATTACAATATTAACAATAACCAGATGTATGTAATATTTGAATAAGAAACAACTGCCAAAGTTAACTGTCAGACAGATTTGAAAACTATATGAACAAGAGAGGAAGTGACATAACACAAGTGAATTATCAGCCTTGCTTTTGCATTTACAATATCTTCTGATTTAGTCATTGGCGTTTGTATAATATTATTATTTGATATATCAGCGGCTTTTTGCCAAAATTTGATTTATATTATTCTAATAAACATCTGTGTAAGCTTTCTTTGCAATAAAAGAGATGCCAAAAATAAGTCTTACTTTGATTTATAAATATCCTGTAAAATAATTTATTTTCCATTAGTAGGCTACACTCTTGTCCTTCTCCGCTACTATAAAGACAAATATTACAAATAATGCAAAGCAAAGTGGGCACCTAAGTGCCCCTGCGCTATAATGATCGAAATGTCGCTGCACAGTATCGGCAAAAATGCCGGCTAATCCCCCTCCCCAAAGCAACGAACTGTGTCTAGGGTTCAAAACGGCAAAGCAGAATAGTTTTCAAATAAATAGGATACAATCTATATTGTATTATAAAGTAACCATTACAAAAGCACATCTTAGGTCCGTTGCGATACCTTTAAACTGAAACTCTTGAGTCAAAATTACAGTAGGGATATTGCGGAAAAATCCCGGTTTCCAATGTTTACCCTATCCAACTATTAAAATGGTGATATTTTTATCGTAAAACTTAAAAAAAAAATGAATAGTACGGCATTGAACAATTCTCAAAAACCTACAAGCACATGCATAACATAGTAACATACATTTGAGAGTCAAAGTCTAAATTCTTTTATACGATGACTGCACCTTTATATCTTATTTTACCATGCAAAATATTTTTATGTTTCAAGATTTTAATTTTTAAATATGCGCTGTGTGTATTTACAACAACGAGAACAAAATGTCATTTTCTTTCTTCAGTAATGCACTTTGTTGTCTAGGGAGATAATTTTGTACAAGAACAATTGCAATGTTATTTAGAAAGTCATAATCATGGTTTTTGTTTTACATTTGAAGGAATACAATCGGATGTTGGATAATGCTATTGTTAGTTAACATGCATTTAAATAATAGCATTACCATATTTTGATCTTGATGTACATGTATTCCATGTATTCTGGCGAATGTCAAGAGATGAAAAATGGTACAGCGAAACATACCTCGTTTAAGCTTGGCATATTCACACATCATTTCAATGTTTTTAGAATTGCGTGACAAATAAGAACAATCATCTAAGTCAAGCTAATTAACGTATTTACTGAAATAACTTTAATCCACCCTCTTGATTACATTTACAAACATTGTAAAACGGTTTCATAAATTCCAAACATACGCACGCACACACACACACACGCACGCACGCACACACGCACACACACACACACACACGCGCGCACACACACACTCACGAAACAACAACAACAAAAACACCAAATTATTTAGAACTCAGTAGCTACATCCATTACCAGAAAGCGATACCTGGATTCGGCTGCCTCCTATTTTCTGCTCAATTCCTGACCACATACATTTGAATAAATCGATGTTACTTTCAAACAAGTTCAATGTCGTTATGTTTAAATGCCTGAGAGGGTTGAATGTGTACCCTTCTATCCAATGAGTTATACTAATGAAAAAACAACAGCAGACTAGCACAAATTCAGGAGCAACCACCGACTGATGTTTTAAATTGTCAAATTTCTATATGCAATAGTATAGATTAACGCCAGGTTGCTTTTGTTGTGTCGGTACAGCATCTCTTAAAAACATTTTATATAATGAGCAATTGGTATAGATTATCATGGCATAGACTGACATTAGCTACGTAGACACACTTGGTCGTTAAAAGACTGTTAAATCGTACGCCTTTCAGTTTCTGCGTCTGTAAAGTGTGTTTTTGTCATTGAAATAATGGCTAGCCCCTTGTGCGTTAAGTAACGTCTGGTAGGAATATAATATTCATTTATAGCTATCACATTAAAATACGAATGAAAAATGTTAAAAATATGATACCTTTAACGACCGGCCGCAATAGCTCAGGTGGTAGAGCGTCGGCTTGCAGATCGGGAGGTCGCGGTTTCAAACCCCGGCCGGGTCAAATCAAATACTTTAAAGTTGGTAGCAGTGGCTTCCATCCTAACGCTCGGGGTAAGGGGACAGCATTACGCCTGACTCGTCGGTGTCAGTGTAATGGACCGGCCGTGTTCAGTCCCTGGGCACCTCATAAGTGCCCCTGTGCTATAATGATAGAAATGTCGATGCACAGTATCGGCAAAAATGCCGGCAATTCCCAATCCCAATCCCATAACGTATGATTGAATTAATACTACCTAGACATTTGGAATAAATTCCACCTACATAGAAATCTAGTTACAATCCATCAGTAGATAAAGTCACAAACACACTTGTTTCAAATGTTTTAGGCTTAATTTAGGCTTATTTAATAAAGGTTTTGTAAGAAAATTCAACGGTTCATGGTGACCTTACTGATGAAGAAATTTAATGAGACTTATGTGCTAGTGTTATTCTCTTTAGCTGTTCTTTTCAAATGGTAGTATCTGTAATTATATTTGTGCATACAATACATTTTGCCGTTTTTGTCAATGGTCGTCTCGAAATGTTGAGATAACATTTCCCCTTCCAGCACTCATATTTGTTACTTGTGTATTACTTGTGTAGCATTTTAATTAAAACACAGTGTGTCGTTGTATATTTTTTGTCAATATGAGATTCTCCACAGCCGACAGTCAGACACTCATTAATATCTGGATATTAACTCTTTGTAAACATGGAAATTCTCAGAGACGACCAATGTCAGGCCTATTTGTCATAACCTGACGCTAATCCCCAGGCGTCTGGCAGGTCTCATGTTTCATTCGATGATGCTTTATTTTCCATTTAAGATACATTAAGGTGACTTGAATGCAATTAACATTAAATGATTTTGTAAACATTAAAACTACCAGCGTAGGTGAGGCTTTTAGAGATTCACTTTAAACCCAAGCAAAATGTTTATTTACTAAAGCTTATACTATATAACATTTCAAGGAAATAATGTTATGTGTTTTTTGCCAGGGGGGATGATCCCATGCGAAATAGGCGTCTGTTTTCTCAAGACATTTTCGAAAAGCAAATACTGATAGATAAATTGAACCTCTTAGCATATTTTCTGATTTGTATTTTGCAGAATAACAAGGATGCATGTCCGATTAATATTCCAGAAATTCTTTCTTACTGCCAACTACAATAACATATTTAATAACAATTCGACATATTACTGTAACAGAAAAAAAGGCGAATACGTATTTGGATGTTTTATTATAATGATTTTAGATTGTCTTATGATATAAAATATGTCCAAGTAACAGCTTCTTCCTGTGAAAGTATTTAAAACATCAACATTTTTAGGTCATTTTGTGCTCCCTAAAAGTCCACGCATAAAGAAATATAAATTTAAGTTGTACCTGCAATCGGTTTCATGATATGAATCAGTATGTATTTTGTTATATTACTCAGACATAATATAAAATATATGCAGGGGTATTCAGGGTTATTTTCAGTTCTATTACGTAAGTGTATTGTGATAACATCGACGTCTGTTTTGAAATGTGTATTGGAAAAACGTTGGTAATAAAGTAGACGTTTCGTTTCGATTTAATTTTATATTTTTTGCTAAGCTAACAATTCCTTGTTAACACGTATATATAGACAAAGTAAAAAAAATATTTTTTATTCCTACAAGCAGTCTATCTAGATGTTCGATTAATGGAATTTCGTGCATGTCGAGTGTTCTTTGTTGATAACAGACATCTGAAACAGTTTTTAACAGTCTTTTTAACTATATTCCAATATTATTTATAATTTATAATTATTTTCATGTCACACATTTAAAATAAATGGCTATTCTAGTGTTATGATATTATTTCTATTTAGATCCTTTTTCCAATTATAGATTTAATTATATTTCCACCATCTATATCAACAAACCGTATTATGAACTGTAATCATTTTGCAGACATACTATATCATGAACCATTTTTTAATTAAGTTACGGCCTTGTAAAATCTTTATGTCCTGTTTTAAAATTTGCAATTTTGCAGAACTAGTAAGGAAGATAGGGAGTTCAGAGACTCATTAATCGGTCTTGTTTGAATCCACCCACACACACACGCGCATACACACGCATACACACACACCCTTGCATCTCCGGATATCGCAAACATCAATATAACTGCAACATCGGAGCGGATAGAAACTAAGTTATGTGTACAGTAGTTTAGTGATGTACTAAATGTGATAAAGATATATACAATGTACCTTTGTAGGTTGTCAGTCGATTCGAATTAAACAGTTTTTGTACACAAACACACAAATTATTGAAGGACTCGAACATGTATGTTAACACATTCTTGGCATGCAATGCTGACTTGTTTATTCAGTTCTTTTTTTATACTTTCAAGTGTTTAAGACATTATGTGAAAATTATCGTCTTTTTTAATATTGGACAGCTGTTGAAGTTTTAGTGAACACTCCTTTATAAACCTACTTATTTCCGTGTATTGATTTGATAATTACGGACGCTGTTTACTCTTTTTATTGTGATTGGCTTGCATCAACATATAAGGTAGCAAAAAAGCAAGTAAATATTTTATACTTGACTAATTAAGGAAGAACAATTGAAGAAGTACAATATAAATGTTTATAAAGGTAGAGGTTTTATATACCATTAAGTGGGCCTTTAATACCAAAGCGTAATTTAAAACGATACCCTTCCATTAGGATGTATTTCTAAAAGCTATCTTTGTGCAAAAAACAACAACAATGGGTTTGTTCGGTTTTAAAAAGAAGGAGGCATTTTGTTTTGAATTGTCATTGTTAATATTGAAGATATGGCCATCGCCAAGAAAAATTCGGTTGTCTCATTTCTCTAGAAGCGAAAAGCTACAACATTGTAATGATATTGCAGCAAACCAGACGAACCATCTCGTGAATTAGCATGCACAGGTCTGGCACGACATTGTCTGGACAACTGACCGTAAGACCCCGGGCCATTGATTACAGAGCTGCCACACTCATACGCTCACCAATAACATAACTCTTTATTCACCAGTTGTTCTGATGCGTATTGTGATTGTGTGTAATATTCTTCTTTCATTTTTAACTCCCGATGGAAATGCTTGTTGTTAGTCGTCTCATTTCGATGGGATATGTTTATTTACACGGTTGATTGCGACAAAAAAGAAAAACCTTCAGGAAGTGCAAGAGAGCTACACAAACCAGGCAAGCACCACAGTCGGTCCGTTAGCCGATCCCAGGCGGTATCTTTTTTTTTTTTTTTTTGTATGTTATGTGTCGAATCTGTGTTTTTACTTTAACATGTACCCTGTATGCCTTCGTCTAAAAGTAATCCAAGTTTTAATTATGGAAGGGGATATCCGCCAATGTTCTAACTATTTCTAACTTTTAATACACGGATTTGTTACTCCAAATATCAATTTGTAAATTTCAACACCGCGTATGTTTAACACGGCTTTTACATTACATCCTAACTATTATATATATCCTAATCATAATAAGATAGTATGTTCTTGAAGCGTCTGAATTTGAATACATACATTAATAACTACTTTTGGCAAAAGATAATGCATTCAGTTTGACGCCAAATAAATGAATGTGGCTTTTTCTATTTTATCTCCTTTGAAGAGACATTTATGATTCCGTTTTATTTTTAACTAAGTATTGTCTGTATTTATGTAATACCGCCATCTTGGATCTGAATGTTGTCAACTCTTAACTTGTAAATTAGAAGTTTGTGACCTGACAATTGTGACTTCAAGATTAGTAACATATAAATTGTAAGCGAGCATACAATTTGTGACTTGATAATTCTGACTTGAGATGTGTAAGTTGCAAATGGTGTACGAGAAATATTAATTAGATGCATGTAAATACGAACGTGTTTGTGTAAACAAATAGCAAATTTCAGAATATGCAATGTTGCCATTTGCATATTAGAAGTTGAATATTGGCGGATATATCCTTCCATATTTAATATTGTGGTAACTCTTTTATTACATTTTCTTATTTTCCTATTGCATGAGTTACAACACAGTGTTTCTACAGGAAACCCAAAACACGGAATGGTAGTTTTTATTTAGGATCACATCAATTAAGTTGTTTAATGAAACTACTTATGTTATTCTTTACATTTGTATGAAGGAAGACTTAAAATATATCCACATACTTTCTCCTTCTCAATACATTACATGCAGCGTCACGTGATGGATCATATAGTGTGGGTATAGCGTATGTCATTTGAAAATATCCAAATGTAATCAAACACACTTCCTTGCCATTTCAGCATAAGAAGATCGTGCCAATATTTATAGTTATTTAAGTGGTGATACTTAATATATTTCTAATTACTAATACATATCACTACAGCAAGAAATAATTCTGCAGCATGCCCAAGGTTGCATAAGTGTAATAACGTTACATAATTTTAATAGGTGCAGTCGACCATGTTTAAACGACAAATAAATGATGGCTTCTATCTTTTCCATAACTAAATGGAACAAAATTTCTATAAATATAAATATACTTTAATCTGAATGTTATTGTCTTCAGATCTGTTTATTCATAAATTTATTCTGCATTTATTTTGTATTTCACTGAATGAATCTATAGGAGAAAAGGGTGTCTGTATTATCAATTTCTACTTAAAACCAAAATATTTTAAATTTCAAAGTTGCTGTTTAAAACGATATGAAATAGTATTTTAATGATATCATTGTCAACTTATATATGAAATTTTCAACACAAGATTTGGTTGGGGTACCAAACAGGCGTTTATTAATTCAAAATACGTTGGTTATACCTTCTCGAAACATTTTTCCAAGCTTAATCCTGATTATTGAGCAAAAACCACTGGTCTCTGGCAACCGACATAAAAGGAAACCACTTCGATTTATGATATAAAAAGCGGTGTTGCTTGTAACAAACGTTTATATTACAATGAACTGTATGTAGAGCTACAGCTGCATGGCCAAACAAGTTGTATTATAAGTTGTTTTCATCATTATTTGAAAAGACGTGTATCAAAATAAATCTATAGTTCGTTTACCAGAAATAATAATTTAAACACTGGTTTAGTAAAAAACATGAGACAGTATTTATATCATGTTGCCATCTGTAAACACCACATAGGATTTCACGTATATAATCAATCAAGTATATCATCAACATATGGAACGTTTTTTGTAATCTTTATATACGAGTAGCTAAAGATATACACAATATGCAAACTAAAACTTTGAAATATTCATTTACACTTACACGTACATGCGATTAATGGTTCACATATACATGTACTTGCAAGGTTTACTTGCTTTCCATAATACAGATCATGAAATGATTTTATACTTTGAGTATTTCCCTTGCCTATAAAATTACAATAAACATTAAAATGGTGAAATATACATTTCCATATAAGCTGCTTACGTCTATTTTTTTCCATTTTTTCACTTCTTAGCACGATCATATTGTCGTCAATCTCGTCATGCATAGAGACTTTCCTCATAACTTGCATACTTCAAAAAGTTGTATTATCCTTAAAGTCATTATCTTGCAGGAGGATTCCTTGTAAAGTGGATAAAAATCGTGTTAAATAACTAACGATGTTGATACAATGGTATAGTTATTATAGAAATTACACCTTGTGTTTGTCAAAAGCACCTTCGCTATTTATAATAGGCCTTATTAAAATTATTGGAAAAATTTAAAAATGGTTTTAGTAATATGCCCACTTGTTTGCACAGATATTCTTGTTTCACAGAAGTTTTATTGTTTTAACTGCCTATAAGTTGAAACACATTTAGTAAGAGAAAATGAATTTCATTGTCTAAAGACATTATTAATTTTAAATGATAATGGCACAGTTAAGCCGATGCCTTAGTTTCTCATACTATCGAAAAACGATAATCTGTAAACTGGTCATAATTATTTTCTTTCGTCTATTTCTTTTTAAATAACAACATAACAATTCATTAGTCTTGTACTGATATTTCATCTGCTGACGAACGTTTAAGAAAAGAAACAATCACCAAAGGTAATAACACACCCTTCATTGTTGCTTTAGTAAAGGTAAATAAGAAAAGGTCCTATCAAAATTTCCATAGATATTTAAATTTTATCTACCAGTAGACGAAGGCAAACAGGGTAAATATAAAAGTGACAAAAACACAGAGACGAGACATAACACACAAAAAGAAAAACCACCAGTTACCGCCTTGGAACGGTCAGTCGGCAAAAGGACTGACTAGGGTGCTTAAACCTGGTTTGTGGAGGGCTCCAACCTCGCACTTCCTAAAGGGTTTTCTATCAAACAAACAGTGTAAATAACAATATCCCCTCAAAGTGAAACAACTAACAGTAAGCACCTGCATCGGGAGTTAATACAGATACACTAAACTTACATGGCAAACCAAGAGAATCCTCAATTAGTTATTTCTGGATTTCGTGACAGTTCGACACAACCGTCAAAGTTTTACTGACGGACGCACTGTGGGGACTAATTGATTTACTTTGATCATGACATACGATGATCAGTAAGCAATTGTGTAAACGGTTTCAAAAGTAACTTTACTTACCGAAGTAGGTGTGCATCAATACCATCTATAACCTTAAAACAACTTAAAACACATTTTTCTACCTGGACAAGTAGAATCAATTTGATTATTGATGATGAATAATTTAAAAACATGAGAACTTTTATTATAGAGTAGCGTTGTTTAAAAAAAACACCTTAATACACTTTTTCGTTCTTATAAAATAGTATAATTATAATTATAAGCGTATAGCAGGTTGGCAGGGTGAGTGTCAAAATATGTTTTCGATATAAAATCTTAGGTCGAATATAAAATGACAAAGCTTCCTCAGCCAGCAAGACACATAAAAATCGCTATATAACTAAATGTCTATTACCTTAATACCTTAGCATCAAAACTGTGGCATGGAAACATTACTATATTACGTTGGCGTGACACGTTGTCATAAAAGCCAGCCGTTGATTAAACTGAATTCCTTGACATACTTCACTCATGATGAGAAGTTATATATTCCATGCAAGTCCTGGTATGTATTGGTTTATTAAAATGTGTCACAGAATAAGGATCTATTTAAATACTCGATGCGTTCTGTTTTCAAAATAGTTTATGCTTATTCATAACAAAAACGTATTCCGAAGTACTGTAAATAGTTTGATGAATATGATTAATCTGTGCACTTGAAAATATTTATGAGAGTTTGCATTTTTTGTAACTGTTCCAAAAAGCTTATTTACTTTCACTACAATAAGAAATGAAAACAGATAATTACTTAAAAATATATGTGTCAATGTTCTCCTTTAAAATATAATTTTGTCTTCAGATTAAATATCACCGAAGACCGAGCAATGACTGTGTTCCAGCTTACTGGCAAAGTGCAGTTTACTGGATATTTTAATGGGAAACAATAAAAGATGCACTTTGACGGGATGTTGTTATTTACACTATTTGTTTGCTAAAAAACCTTCAGGAAGTGCGAGGTTGGAGCGCTCCACAAACCAGGTTTAAGCACCCCAGTTGGCCCTTTTGCCGATTGACCGTTCCAAGGCAGTAACTGATGGTTTTTCTTTATGTGTGTTGTGTCTCGTCTCTGTGTTTTTGTCACATTTGCATTTACCTTGTTTGCCTTTGTTTACTGGTAGATAAAATTTAAATATCTGTGAAAATTTTGATAGGACCTTTTCTTATTTACCTATTGATAATTCGGTCACAAAATAAGGTTACAGAGGATAAAACAGCAATTGAAAAATGTAGAGCTTAACAACATGGAAAACATCGAACAACACCTGAAGGTCACGTGTATACGTTATATATACGTTGGCAATAAAAGGTTGATACGCATAACAATGACAAAACATAGTCACATACTGTAGTTATCACAGCGTTATTTAAAAATGTAACACCTAGCATATCATCACAACTGACATTGACGATCATTTCTATATAATAAAGGTACGTACATTTTAATAAACAGAAATGCAGACATCTATTCTATACGCCATGGACATTTGCTTAACAGTGAACAATTCGCTTTAAGAAACGGATAATAAGCTTAGTTTGTTGCTCACACAAAACAAAACAAAAAACGCGAAAAGTGCATCATTAGTACACAAGCACATTAAAACAGACACAAATGGACAGCGTTAAATTTAATGGCATAATAATGCGTATAAAAACAAAGTCACAAACTGTAGTTTACACAACGGTGTTGAACAATTTTACACCTAGTAAATCATTACGACCGTAGCTTGGAGACGCTAAGAAATGCCACTGCAAGTAAGAGATAGTGCATTATTGTCCAGCAGCGTAAATTAATTTGCCATCCGACCAGCTGCGTACTAAATAAGACAGTTATCAGGTGTCTATCTAGGAGACATTGACGATCATTTTTATATAGTAACACTATTTACAATGTTTTTAATTAAGAGATAAAGGGAAAGCTTGCACATATAAAAGTCTGCGTATATTTCAAACTCATTTAACAGTGTAAAGTTAGATAATGTTCTGTGTTATTGTTTTTTCAGCGATAAGTATAGTAATATAATGTAAAGTACGTGTAATTGAATTAAGAAAGCGCAATCCGAATTTTAAAACAGATTATTATTGTTGCACGTGGATGAAAGCGTGTTAAAATCGCTAAAAAGACACTGCATTGAATTTGTAATTAGTTAATTACTTAAAGTGGCATACAATCTTATGAGAAGTGAGCTTTGATTAAGGTGAAATGTTAAATATACCTCAAACCCTAAACAACTTGTGCTTGTACTAGTGCTCAAGCAGACGGCGAACTGAGAGGTTATGAGTCAGCAATCCTAACATTCCTATTATATCGTCATTGCTTAACCACAATGTCGTTTTGACTGCAGACGACCAATGTTCGATAGCAAGCTTCCCAGCATTCTCTGAATATAGAGACCACATCATGCCCATGAAGTAGAGCCTAATCAAATATACACAGACATTTATTTACTATCGACTGTTAGAAAAATGCCTTTAGACAGACTCTTATTGCAAATACTGTAGGCGATATACATATGTAGCAAGACCCGTGTCATTACATTATGCGTCGGCACGATTAGCACTGACTCATGTCTAGTTACACTGCTGACATGTGTTGTGTTAAGTGACAATGCCGATATTAAAGCATTGGAACATTGAATGATTGGACACTAGCATTTACACTGAACATGGGCACATTACAGATCTTATAACGTGTCTGTGCTGAATAAACGCTTTATGAATTAATGTGTGCATGCATGCATGCAACATAGATAAATTTACCAAGCAATGTTCTTGCGACAAATCGCTAAACATATATACTATGTGTTAATTGTTAGCAATGCTGTTGTTTTATACCAAGTAAATCAAGAAAGTTTTGAATTATATACAACATACATATTCAAAATTAGTTGATAGATAAACATGCTGAATATTATTGAGATAATCTAGATCTAGAATGTCTTAAATAGATGTGATGGAAAAATCATTATTATTGGTTGATATACAACGGCATAGGTTGATATTCGTTAAACTATGCACGAGGAAAAGGGGATGATCTTGGCTAATATTACCTGCTTGTGAGACAACATCAAGATATGTCTACTCCAAGACATTTTATCCAAAATAGCTGGACTCGATCAACAATGGCGATGTCAATTGTATAATACACATGGCTTATTTTCGTTGCACAATAACGACATTTTTCGGCGATTGAATTTCAACGAGTTTTGTTATGAAAAGCGTCTGGTGGAATGGAAAATGTGTCAAAAGTATCAAACCTAGTTTGGGATTTATAGGATTTAAGATACGAAGAATAGATAGAATACCATATGGATAGGTAAATAAGAAAAAGGTCCTATCAAAATTTCTACAGTTATTTAAATTTTATCTACCAGTAGACAAAGGCAAACGAGGTAAATATAAATGTGTTGGGTTTGCTCCATTTTATTAAATGTCTCTTCACAGTTTCGTTGTAACTTTTACATTTGACTGGCACGTGAATCCCTTATCATCAAACCTTTTTAAGTTACAAATATATTCACATGCTGACAGGCCCATGTCGTATTTTCTCATTCACGAACTACAAAACCTATGTCAATATAAATTTGCAACTGCAGTCTATCATTCTGTCATAGGTTTTCTTACCTGCAGTTCAAGCGCAGGCGAAAAAATAAAACCGGAAGTTAGGTAGGCTAACAAGTTTCCAAATTTCAAGGTATGCGGATTTTGATTTTTAAAACTTTCCTTCATGTGTCGTTGTTTCTTATCTCATTTTTGCCTTCTCTATGGCGTCCTTCCGTCGATTGGCAGCACCTAAGGTCCTATAACACGTGTATGATAAATGTATATGTACTTAAAAGGCGTCTTAGTTATTACTGACTATGATCAAATTGCATTCTCTCGTTATATTGATGTATGGATTACTAGTGTGTCGATTCAAATGTCGTCAGGGTCCTTTATATCAGATTATGATCCCAATTCTGTAATTATATTTATTTTTATCAATAAAATTGTGTAACACCTTTGTAAGTAATCTTGAGTGGAAAAACGGATCGAAGAATACTTTAATACAAGAGGTACAAAAGCTTAAACCGATTGACAAGTACTATTTATTGTAAATTGGTCATTTAATGCTCGTTATCTGTCTACATTTTGGTGAAATAAATGCTAGAGAGTATGTTTGTATTGCATTCATTTTTCTTGTATGTATAAAAATAATAAAAATACTGAAAATGTTTTAATTTCAAACATTTCCTTTCATATTAACTATTAAATGTCGCCCCCCAAATCTAACGTATTGTCCTTACATAGACGGCCAAGACGGGGTTTTGATCTGTTCGCAACTTTACAGTGTATAAAAGCAGGTTCTAAAAACGGGGTTTTGATCTGTTCGCAACTTTAAAGTGTATAAAATCAGGTTCTTAAGGCGGAATTTCGATCTGTTCACAATTTTAAAGTGTATAAAAATAGCTTCTAAAGGCGGGGTTTTGATCTGTTCACAACTTTAAAGTGTATAAAAGTAGGTTTTAAAGGCATGTTCGTAGACCCTATATCCCATAATGCCTATCAGTTACCAAACATCTTGGCTCCTGTTCCACCAGACGTATCTTAAATCCAATAAATATTTTCTAGATATTCTGTATTGCATGAGAATGTTATATCAATACATGTCTTTGTGTTTCCCTTAGGTCGATAAGTTCCAGCTTGTACGGATCTATCCATGACGAGTATTGCTTACTGTTGAATATTTATGAGGGACAGATAAACTTCTTGTAATGCTCAACAGGCAAGAAATCTTCTGGGAAAGGCATTTAGTGTTTTGTATGGCCTTGACCTCTTCCTCATGTACATAAAGTTATTTATTATAAACGTTATATTGGATAACATGCGATATTATCAATCTCTTCTTTTTGTTTGCTTTGTAATAGAGGTTAGATCTTGAAGATAACTGCTGTTTGTTTAAATGTAATTAACGTGCTTTGTTTATAAGTTTTGAAACAGACTGATGTTGCCAGTGAACATTATGTTTTTCTTCTCCTAAACTGTTGTAAATGGCCTGTGAAATATTAAAATGTCAAAACTATTAAACCATTTTGTCCAGCCAGTATCATTTAATAAAAGGACAAAAGGATATTAATAATTCATTTATTCAAAGAAACAATATAATTTACTAATCACTCAATACCAATATAAGACATTATAAACATGCTTATTGCTTAAACATATAATTCCAAATGCGATCACATTAAGATACTATTTTCACCCAAAACATCTGCGCTTCATTCGACGAAATGGATCTATAATTTGTATTCGACACACAACCTAAGTTACAAATAACGATACAGAATATTCTATACCTAGACAAATTCAACATGTGAAGAACAACAACCGGATGAAGTGCCAACTTTTCAGGCGCCATGTTATGTTTTAAGCATACTTGTTTTCGTTTTATAGATACAAAATGTCTCGGCGTACCTTTCACAGATATATGTACTCGCCATTTCATGAACCAAACCGGAAGAAGGAAGGTTACTCGGGATAAAAGAAATCCTACAGAAATGGCATCTAGTTGTGTCTGATTGTAGGGAAGCCATCAAGCCGGATATAGTACATGTACAGTAACAACGTGCATTGCTCAATCAACTTTGTAGCCACATCATACTAGGTGTTCTGGAATTATAGACGTGGCTAGTTGCATCAATATAACATTTTGATAGTATAATGATACAATAAAGTCACATTGTCTTTCATTTATAGAATAATTTAGTTTCCTTGAACAATAAGAGATCATGTCAGCGTGACCCAACATACATGAAAGACATTTAATGTATATACACTTGCCCATCATATCTTATTTTGAAATGCTCTAGCGATGAAATATATTGCTTATTACGATAAACAAAGGAAGCAACAAGCAATAGTTAGAAAATTAGGGATTGCCCTCAGCCTAATAAATTCAGATACGGTCACAATCGTTTACAAGTTTTCTATGAAAAGATGAGAATTTGCGTTTTATAACTACATTGCGCGACTGTACGACATAAAAGTCAATGTTTAAAGAACACCTTGCGGCAATGTGTCATCTACCGGAAATAGTTCAAAAGTAACCATGGCTGCTGATTGCTTATAAAAAGCGATGTAATAAAATGTGTGCAATAAGTATTAAAGAGTATGCACTGTTGTTGTTTTTGGTATGTTAAGGATAGCACACATCTGGTAACAGACTACAATGTATAAGGTGAATAATAAGACAATATACGTGCATTCACATATATCGACTATTTCGGTGCTTTTAACACACACGCATACATAGAACATGCATAGAGCGTACAACGCATACCACGGTATTTTAATCAAATATGCTCAAATATGCTCAAATATGCTTCCGCTTAAATATTCGCCTACGTTACCCAGTTCGCGTGAAGAAATCTCTATGTAATTTACTTTTAGTCCGTCACTAGGAAGAAAGTCGTTTCATTTATTGTATTATATTGCCAACAGACTAATGCACAAGTCAGGAGATGCCATGACTGTCGGGATCTAGTCCTATCTATTGACACATAAATCATACTGTTAAAAATTCTTTCATTAGAACAGAGAATTCATGCGTCTTAGATTTTGCATTGTTGTATGATAGTTAATTTCACAATCCCGGGATGTTATTTATTTATAAGATTTAGAAATGCCAATCTTTCTTTCAAAGCATTTGAATGTTATATTATCTACACAAAAAATACTACTGTATCATATCTATTGATATACTTTTCAACCCTTTAAAATGTATGCATGAAGAGAATTTGTAGAATGTGCAGAAAGAAGAATCCCCACGCCACGCGTCTCTGGTTTCTTAATAAAAAGAGTGACACAGGTTTAAATGTGTAAGACATGAAATTAATTTTAAAAGCGATAGTTTATTTCTGTTATGTTTCAATGAACTAACAACAGTAGAGCAATTGACAAAATATTAATTACGGTTATAATTATATTTGCTAGTGTTGCAGTTGCATACAATATAAGGAGAAGTATAAGTGATCTAAACATAAAATATTAAAATGACAATATTTAGATGAAGTTATTCGATAATAATTATAGCAATTGCCATTCAACTGGACATACCAAGCAATAATCAGTCTAGCCAAAAGTAAATAGCTGGCAACTATTGTAGCAAATGATGGGCTAAATTTCCTGCGACTACGATAGCAATCTTTTCAGAAAAAAAATCATAAAAGGCTATTACGAAATATTAACGGCAGAAATGATAAACCACACATTTGGTAAAATACTTGTTTCCACATTTTTATATTTCTTTTGTTATTAAACAAACAGATCATGCTAGTGACTCATCGTACTTTTTAAACTTTACGTTATAGAGTTGGTTTTTCGTTTTAACGATCGTATATTAATATTTCTTTGGAAAAAAATCAATGGAAATGAACAAAATATATGTACCAAAACGGATAACACACGTATAAAGTGAAATAATTCGATATGTGTCAAAACACATTAAGGATTGCCTCATTTTTAATGTCACTTAAAATATATATAGAAAGAAGGATTATGGAAGGCATAATTTATTGAAACATATTAAAGATATGACATATACTTATAAGCTATGATAACTATCCGAAAGACGCTAACAACTGCATGTAGTACATGTCTGGAAATGGTTGGTGTTACTATTTAAATATATATACATAAAAGCCATAAAGAGAGTATTAAAACATACGCTACTAGTATCAAAACTACTCTTTTAATTAATTATCAAAAGTCAATGGCCTTTGTATAAAACTTTTTATTTGATTATTATTCATCTTTTTATTTTTTTTTATTTGCCATGATTTAATTATATTATTACCGTAAACATCCATGTTATGTCTATTTGCTTTAAAGCAAAGAAGCCCTGTAATGGGTTATACCTTCTACAGAGGATTAAAACACACATAAGAGGTGCCAGTAGCCGAAACGATAATAACGCCGTAATTCATTTGGTCATAACGATGGGGCTTCGGGGCTTCACTAATACAACTATAGTTGTATATAGATTTATATAGATATAGATATAGATATATGTGTATATATACATATATATATATTGTAGGTCACTAACGATACTTATGCAGTGGAAAAATACATGAACCTGTAAAGCTAAATTGGAATATAGAAGATTTGATATGAGTGTTCACTAGATGCGGAAAATTTTAAACGAGTTGGATAAAATGATACGAAACGAGGCCGAGTTTCGTATCATTTTAGACAACGAGTGTCATTTTTCAGTATCTAATGAAAATGAATATAAGATTCTATTTATCGCATAACCAAAACATCAGCTTTTTTGCTTACAAAGCATCATCTTTTTATAGTATGAACAGTCGGCCTTGACATGTGAAATTCGGTTTGGGAGAATTCGCACAAAAATATTTCCACTCTTTACTCGACACTTTTTTTTAAAAAAAAGAAGGGAATATATTTGTTTAAAACATGACTGAAATGTTATTTTTAATGAATTAAACTGTAATTTCCAACAAAATGCGTAAACGGCAACAACAAAGTGATCAGGAAATGACATATAAAGAATACCAGGTTAGTGTTGATATACATAAATGTTATCACGCGAAGCTAAGAAAATCATTTCTAGAAAATGATTTTCAGGCCGAGCATGATAACATTTATCTTTATCAACACTAACATGGTATTCTTTTTATCCCACCATCAACAGTATTTTTTCAAATGGCTTAAAAAGAGAAACATTTAAATTTACCGCAACTGCTCCTCCACTACATGATCTGTCACTCCAATGCAATACACGAAATTCATGCGCGTGCATAGAAATATTTATATTTTACAATTAAAAACTAAGACAAAAAGCATATTATTTCTTTTATTTTTTACATTATACATAAGGTTGTAATTTCATTGATTACGATAATTAAAAATAATGGTTGGAAAATAACAACAACAAAAATCATACCTTCGTGTAAAGTTATACATGCAGTGTGTAATGTCAAGGCCGTGTAACATTAATTGCTACGCACGTAACATTAGGAAACGCGAATTACACTTGCGGTTTTTGTGTGTTTGTGGTTGTAACAGTTTGCTCATGGATTTTAATTGTTAATGATATTGAATTTCTAAACATTGAATAAGGCGCCATTAAATTGCGAAGATAGTTGTGTTTTTGACAGGGAGACTTGCAAAATTTGGAGAAATGTTGGGATTGGAGGTGGTGTGTTGGTGTTCATGTTTAAGTCTAGAATCTGTGATTTATTAGCACATTTGTCCGGATTTGTGCAGTCAGCTGTATTTGGTTCAACTAAAGATCGAGCTCTATCTAAACCATTTAAATGTTCATTATGAGACAGTCACAGATTCAAGATCAATTTCCTTCTCAAAAATGTTGGGATTAAAGCCTAATTTTGCCTCGATAATCTCGAAGCTCATCTCTACAATACTGTTTAGGTTTTGTCACATTCTTCATCACATTCTTTTAATTCACACCAAATAACCTCAAAGCAACAGGGACTCACGTAATATGACATTTTGACATTTTTTTATTATTTTTTTTTGCAGACTACAAAATCGTTTTTTTATTGATGTTATTCTAAACAGTTTTAATCATGTGCCAGTATTACATTTTGATAAAGATTGTTTGATTTTTTGTTTTTTTTTGTTTTAACCAACCCCTTTTTTAACGGCCTCGTTTGCTCTATTTAACCCATGTTTATATTATGGACATTTTTGGGATGATCACAAGCATAATTACGCAATTACATTTATCTATCCCAGCTTACTACGATTGCAGTAGTTTGTAGTTAAGATTTCAATGCCAGAAACCATCTAATTACCACATAAATTCAACTAGGCTTTTGATTTCTCAAATTAAAAGAGTCAATTGAACGTATGATAGAAGTATATAAACAGAGCATAAACCATCAAGCATTTTATGGATTGTTCTATATGGAAGTATAACATGTTCTGCCACAACACGTATTTGAATCCTGTTGCTGATAATTATAATTTCTTCCCACGCTTTCAGTCATACTGGTTAAATTTGACCTGAATCAAGGATCATACTGACTTTTCTGACCTCCTGTAAACATTTAAATAAAATATTTTTCTAATGGTTACAACCTGCGAAGCCACTGGTGAACTGCATTGCTTGCAAATGACATTTTACTGTCAAGAACTTGTCTGGCTTTAAAATTATACGGTGGCTGGACTAGCTACATTAAACTGATCATTCAAAGCGGTAATTTGAACAGTCATGAATAATACCTCTTTGTCTTTACCGTCGTGCCCTATTCGCGTATTTCTGTGGACAATTGAACACTGTTCAGTTTTCTCCCATTACGTGGGATTGTAAAATTTTATTATTTCGGCATAATGTGTACCTTTATTGCTTAACTTGTCATTTGCTGATAAATGTTTAGTCTATTATATGGTTTCCGTTTGGATCTCGTTTCTTTTTATCGCATCTCAATACTGGTTTAAATCTATAAGCATTTTATTTTACTTTCTGCTAACATCTGACGATTTCCGTCGTTTATAAAAATTGTACTAGTTTTTTTTTCATATGACGTCACTGTTTCAATTGTATAATGTCATTAACATGTTAATTTTATACGTCGTCAATAAGACTCTTTTATTTCATCTTGATCTCTCTAAGAACTGTGTAGCGGGCGAGGCATTTATCTATTGCACATATTGTTCATACTGCATTTCTTATTCTGTTGTTAATAAATTATATTTTCTTTTTCAGTTTTTTAACCCAGTACTTACTACTAGTTTTCATTGACTGGTTACTTTTATAAGCACATTTTTGCAAAACTGTCAGAATAACGAGACTGGAGTGTCTGTTAAGTGATTTTAACAACCCATTCGGAACTTATTTAAACGCTAGATGTTTGGTAATCTCTCTGAGTTATGTCTGACCTGTGTGATTTTCCAGTTTTACATTGTGTGTGCATTTGTCTTAATTTAGTTCAAATTTAAATATATCTGGTCATTGTCATAATATCTACCTTAAATAATTTCTAAAGACTCGTGCATGTTATTTACATATATTTGTGACGAAATCTCGAAACCAATGATTCGATAAACAATCGAAGTTGTTCAATAACAACCATTATTTAAATCAAGAAAGGTGGCTGTAAGAATGAAAGAATGTAAACACTAAAATGCAGTTATAAAATGGGAGTTACATCTATTTGTTTGAACATTAAAGATAACGACGCTTATTTTTTTTCTCCAGAGCATTGAACGCCTGTATTTCATTTAATTATTTAATTATTCTTATTTCGTTAATAGTCTCGAAGTTTGCAGTGAGCATTTCCTTATAGTATTTCACTAGTTAAGAGAGGTAAATTATCAATAATTTTCTAATTTTAAATGAAATTTCAACGTAAAAGTTTTTTATGAAAGAGCAAATTATACTATAATGCCAAAATAATTATAGGAAAGCGCATTGTAATTGTCGAATCACAAGCAAACAAAAGAAAAGAAAAGTTAAGCAATAAAGGTACACATTATGCCGAAATAATACAAATTGTACAATTCCACGAAATGGGAGAAAACTGAACAGTGTTCAAGAAGAAAAGAACGGTGTTGCAATACTTATAAAAACTTACGAAGATATTATATTAATCAATATAGAATAATTTAGTACAGGAAACGTGTTAAAAGAAGAACAAGAAATAACCCTGACAAATGCAGAGAAGAAACGCATTTAAAGAATAAAAAATACATATTTGGCTGTGATTTTAACACAGTAAATTAACGTGTTAGATAAAAAGAATCGACGACCTGATACTCACAAAAAAGTTAAGACAAAAATAGCTCAATGGTGAACATTATGT
The DNA here is from genome assembly GCA_007844125.1 of Sinonovacula constricta. Lineage (NCBI taxonomy): Eukaryota > Metazoa > Mollusca > Bivalvia > Cardiida > Solecurtidae > Sinonovacula > Sinonovacula constricta. Next base: position 90,173,120 of record CM017555.1, read on the forward strand.
AATTTTGTGGATATATGGAGATTGCACCACCCAACAAAAATACAATTTAATTGGCAATCTGATCAAAACCTCTCGTGTTTAGTTTACTTTAAAATATCTGACAACTTGCTAAATGTGATAAGTGAAAGCAACATAAATTTAGCATTGTAAACAGATCGTTCAATGATTTCTTATAGATATTTATACACACAATGCGATAAATAATTATGTTAATTTTAATTAAATAACTAGATGTGGAATACAAAAATAAAATTATCCAATGCATCAATGACTCAGTCAATTTAATATTTCTGCAAACCCCATTACGCAATTGGCAATTTATAAAAGGGTCAGTACGAAATGAAGCGATAAAAGCGGTGTATAAAAAGAGAAAGAGTAAACAAGAAGAAGAAGAAATAAAAGTTGAGATATTGATACTTGAAAGTCAATCAAATCAAAAATAACAACGATGTTGCAAAAATTTCGTAAACGAGCTTTTAGAAAACAAAATAAATGGAAATATATTGTAAGAAACTAAAGTAATCCTTTTCGAACAAATTGAAAAGAATACAAAGTACTTTGCAAACGTAGAAAATAAATTATCAAAAAAAAAATCAATACTTTTTAAATTGAAAATAAATAATAAAGAAGTAGTTGCAAGTATAATTATATTTGAAGAAGAGGTCAAGTTTTACAAAATACAAAAAAAATAGATGCGAAAGAAAATTATTGAATAAACTTAAAATCAACATTTTTATAATCAAAGAACTCTAATGCAATTGCTTTATTATTTTTAGACCTTAAAAAAGCATTTGAAAGCATAAACCATCGTTTTATACACGTGTTTCTAGTAACCTTTAATTACGGACCTGATTTCTGTGTTTTTTACTAACCTTCAAAGCATAATTATCAATAATGGGCATTTATCAGCATCTTTTAATATTAAAATGGGTCAAACAAGGATGTCAGTTATCAGCATTTATTTAATTTTGTGTCTACAAACGCTTTCCAATTATATACATCAGAGTAACGAAATCAAAGGTATTACTATTATTAATACAGAGATCAATATACCCTATGTGCAGATGATGCAGCGTTTTTCAATGCATTTATAAAAACCTTAAACTTTTTTTCTAAATCTGCTGACCTTATAAGTCCTAAAATACATAACGGGAACACATAAAACTAACGTTGATGGGAAAAGTTACTGTAGTAACATGACATTATTAAATTAATATATCCTTTCTCTGCTAACAAATCCAACTCAAAATATAATTCAAGATATAAAACTAAGTATATTCAAATTCATGTAGGAATGTAACCCTGACAAAATAAAGCGAAATATTATGTACCAATCCGATTACTAGGAAAGGTTGAAGTTGACTGATAGACTAATGCATTATTAGTTTCACTTAAAGTAGGTGTGGTTAAACGGTATCTTGATATAGAAGGCACTAGTCAAGTGAAATATTTCTTTGAAATTAAACTCGTTTGAACAGTTAACGGAATTATACGACATTCATCTACTAATATATGTAAAAGGGATATTCGTAAAAATAAAAGTATTATAAAACTTAACAACACATCGATCAAAGAAAACATATTGAAAGATCAAAGATTAACAAGTACATATATAATAAAAAAGGAAAACTCAACCTCTGAAACTAAATTGGCACAAAATTATTCATAATTGATGAATCGAAATGGAAACACATGTACACCACTATTTATAAGTCAACGATATGTACAGCCTTGCGTAGTTCCCATACAAACTACAAAAGTAAATACGTCCTACAAACAAAGTGATATGCATAGTTTACTATGTTCCAACAACATTAGGTAATTTTTTCAATGGGCAGTTGATTCAGCAGAGCATCTTGTCTGGGATTGTTGTGTTGTACCAACCCTATGGAATGTCTTAACTTCGTTTCTGCAATCCAATTTTCTTAATACTGTAAGATAGGGGAAATTTTGTTAAGCATTACATATAACAAACTGTATACAAATGCGTGCAATGTTATCATAGCAATATTCAGATTTATTTACTTTTCAATCAAAATATTCCATTATCCATAGCATTATATATGTACACACATCAAAGAATAAAAATAGAAGAATCAATAGCTTCGAAAACAGACAAAAATGATATCCACCATAAGAAATGGCAAAGAAATATTCTTAATTACATATGGACCATCTTCAAACATAAGAATCCAATAATGGCCAACAAACAGACTACACTAAAGACATCCCACACTTCGATAAATATGTGATCTATATAATGATTCCGGTATGTTCTGCCACAATCCCTGTTTGAATTCTATCGCTCATGATAAGTCATTCTACATTCGCTTTCAGTCGTGAAGATTACATAAAATATGCCACATTGAATAAAATATAACAAGCTCAGGGATATAGCTATCTTGTACAAATACTCTTATAAAACTATGATAGACATTATAAAAGACACTAAAATAATAATAATATAAATAGTAATAGTAACAGAAATACAAGCGTGGAAAGGATGTGTGATTTCGGAACACACATATAACTTATACATACTAATATATTTTGACATTTAGAAGTCCTCTTGAGATTAAAGAATATGTTTATTAACTCAATGAACCAACAATTGAAAAATGTCATAGTTTTATCAAATAAGCCGAAGCTGACATGCTGGTGATTGTTTCTAATAGGTAAATAAGAAAAGGTCCTATCAAAATTTCCAAATATATTTAAATTTTATCTACCTGTAGACAAAGGCAAACAAGGTAAATGTAAATGTGACAAAAACACAGAAACAAGACATAACACCCATAAAGAAAAACCATCAGTTACCGCCTTGGAACGGTCAGTCGGCAAAAGGGCCGACTGGGGTGCTTAAACCTGGTTTGTTGAGCGCTCAGACTTCGCACTTCCTGAAGGGTTTTCTCTCAAACAAACAGTGTAAATAACAATATCCCCTCAAAGTGAAACAACTAACAGTGACCACCTGCATCGGGAGTTAAACAGATACAATGAACTTATATACATACATAATATCTAGTAATAAATAAACTATCAACATATGTACAGTATGTACAATAGATAAAAGCCACGATGAAACGCACAAAATTACATTCAACCCTTAAATAATTACAACATGTGTGCTCTCTTTTAATCTGATTGACTCATTCTGGTCACGTGACTGCATTTTATTTCTCATTGTCATTTGAAAAAATATCATTATTATTCCTTTAAGTGTAAACTACTTCGGAAATAATTATTTATATTTAGTTCAATCATATCCGGTGCTGAGGTTTTTGTAAACAATTATCTGCAAAATGATAAGCCGTGTCAGAATAAGTAGTCTTGTTACGAAAATTTGAACTATCATCTAACAATCCACTCATTTATTTATTTGTTTTCATGCTAAAAGTTGAATCACAACAAAATCATATTTTCAATCCAGTTTTCACATTTCAATCCAGTCATTCTATTCAAAGTCACAGAGTAGGCAAGCAGCCTTTTCTGGCGTATTCAAGACCACATTTAGCTCATGCATTTCAGGAACATAATCACGCCCTCCTCAAACCGGCCCCAAGAAAAAACAGCAACAAAACATTAAAGCAATGGAATAGCTTGAACACTTACAAAATGAAATATACAAAAGATGAATAATGCCCCTACTAAGTACTTTAAAGTTACCGAAAGACTAAAAATAAAGATTTCTACAATAAAAAGAGTGCGGTTGTATTGATTGTAAATTGTCCCACGCGTTATGGTCTTTTTTGCATAATCCCACCCATAACTACCAGCAAACACCAAAATGTGTTTTTAAGGCTAGTATTTTTATAAGAAAACCGGCTCACAGTATTTGCTTTTTCGCAAATATCACGTTACCTCACACCAAACCATACAAAAAATACATAAAAACAACTTTTTCCGTTCCTTACGGTAGTTAAGGAGACGTTCATGGTTGAGAAACGAAATTAATACGCGAACCAAAATTGGTAGAAATATAAAGTTTGCATCAATTCTATAGATATTTTAGAACCACTTAGTCAAACAAAAAATGAGAAGCAGTTGCCTGACATATAATTTGATAAAAAATCTATATGTTTTTAAAAATGTTTATAGATATATACAAACAATTTATGTTTAAGCCCATTTGGAACATGAGGGTTATATTATACCTGTGTTTGGTTTCATTCATCCTTTGTCACTTGCCGTCAATATAGCGACTGTTAGCATTTTCAAATAAATAAACAAAATATCTTGGATACATACATACAATTTTTGTTGACTGCAATTAAGCAAACAATGTATATTGCAAGATATTAAATATATTACCAAAAAAAAAAAAAAAGAGATGCAAGTTTGAAGGTATTTGGACTATAATATTGAGTTTTTCGCTGTCTTTCCTATCTTACTGTAAGCAAATTACAAAAGAATATAATTGGAACATAATGATTTGGTTAAGGCCAAATCATATTATGCGACTACGATAGCAATCGTTTTGGGAATAATTAAGTAAAAATACGGCAGCTTTATTGAAACAGAATCTCAACGAAAGAAATAATAAATTGCTACATCAGCCCGACCCCTCAAACGACTTCAAGGGATTAAATTGCCATCATCTTTGAAATATTTTATTTGAAATATTGTTCTTACTTATTTATTGTCATGGTTATAGTTTTTTCAGAGTATAAACCTAAAGATAGTCATAGCAAGTCATGAATAAACAACTTAGAGCATCTTGGAGATACCGGTCCGACACGGAAAGTCACACGGGACAGTGACTCACATGGAAATCACATGCGACGTAATCTCTGTAAAACATGTTTAAGCACCCCAGTCGGTCCATATTGCCGACTGACTGTTCCAAGGCGGTAACTGTCGGGTTTGCTCTTTTCCTTAAATGACTCATCACAGATTTGTTCTTACTTTTCGCTTGGCTTGCATGTGAAATACCTTTGTTCTGTGCCTTTTCGGAGTTTGGTATATGTTGCAATACTCATAGGACTTTGTCATATATTTTTATTATGTGCTTTACATAAAAGACCCCAAAAAGTTGTGTTTGTTACTATTGGCGGGGCTGTAAAACGTGACTCAGCGTTAAAGAAACTAACTGTTGTAAAACTAGTTGCAACATTATTTTCAAGACGTACGTGAAAAAGCTAGGAATTTCGGGGTTAATACCATCCATTATACTCGATTTCAAACACGAGTGTCAGGGTGCCCATACGTGCCCACATTGTTTCCCACCAAAATAGCGCCGTTATCATTATAACGTTACGAGTGCTACTTTATACACAACATAAATAGTGTCAAAAATAAGGGCACTCCTGCTGAACATGTAATTTAAAAAATGCTTTCAAGAAAGTGTACAACCAATCTTTACTTTAAACACAGCTCTTTAAATGCACTTTTTGGAAACACCTTCCCAAAGCAGGTTGTAAACAAGGAGATTATTTGCTATATGTACCTTTAAGATAAGGCCATAAAATCGACGGTGTCAATGTTGCCTCCGGTTATCACATATTTATAAACTTTTTAACGTTTCGCTGTAGGCATTTTAGAGGATATTGAATGTAACATACTTCAAGCTTAAGAGTCAGATAGATTCATGGACAGTATATTAAAAAGGGATGAACTGTGATGTATAATATTTTGATTAAATAGTCGTGGGGACAAAGTACGGTTTTCTTTAAATAAAGAATTAAAATAGTCTCAAAGTATCAGACTTGTGTTATTTCCTCAAAGATTCAGTAAAGAAAAGTGAGCAATTTCCTCACTTTTTGTATTATAGTCGTGGTTGAGGATGCAGCAGTCTGGTGTAACATTTGTTCATTGCCAAAATAACGTTTTAATATAAACATCATCTGGACTAAGAAATAGTTATATCATAACTCATAATGCTGGGTGTTTGTTTCTACTGGCGTGTTTCGACGTCTAAATCAACTTCAACGAGAATTGCTTCAAAAGAATATACTGACGATTGAGTCATTATTCTAGAAAGGTAGTTATTTATTGTGATTAGCACAGTATCATTACAAAACAACTTTGCATAATAAAAGGAATTAAATATTATGATTATGTGGTCATCTGTTGTTTTCGTTTTAACTAATGAACTGCGAAAAAGTGTACCATAGTTTTTTTTAATCAACCAGTAATGTATATTTATCGTTAAAATGTAAGATTTGTAATGAATACAATTAATGCGCACACATGTTGAGGCACCCATTTCAATACCCAACACGTGCCTGGAGACACACATAAGGTAATTAAATAGTCTAGCTGAATCTTCATATGTACCTAGTCCTGTTGTCACACATATACTCAAAGTGTCATTAACACTTTCTAGATTGAAGATACTTACTGAGTGTTTACAAAACCAGCAACCATTTTAAAGAGATTATTTCTTATTTCTTACTTTGTATAAAATCTTGTTACTGTATATACAATTAAGTAGTTTACTCAGAGATGTATGGCACATGCTAAAAAGTCATAATATTACATGATAATTTGCGGTATAAAAATGGAAATAAATGTCAAGCCATTACTCTTAAATACTGGTATATTAATAACATTAATAGTTTTCCATCTTTGTACAGACAAAATATTACTTTCAAGTCGGTGTACATGACTTGAATTTTAAATGTTATTTAAGATAAGAAAGTGCATTGAATAAAGAAAATTTATACACAGAAGTTAATAAATGTACTTTGTAAGTATACGTGTGTAAACTCTGCCAGAAACGCGATCAGAAATACAGCTCTACAACCTGTTAAAATGTCTTACTAATAAATATAAAAAGTAATTGACCTTATATACATGCTGTTTTAGGAAGTACATTTACCATGTCTCCTGATAGATGTTACACAAAACAAAACGCGTTTATAAATAGCACAAATATTATTTAAAATTAGTTTCATAACAAAATTAAATCAAGTTGTACAACATTATTTTTTTATTTTCAATGAGAATTTTGCAACTGAACGGTTTAACATGATTTTCTTTTGCAGTCGCGTTATTGTTTAAGAGGAATCTGGCAAGCAACGAGAGTAATGACACTGTACAACATACTTTAGTCAAGGCAAGTATAGTTTTATTATCTCAGATCAATATTTACTTCTCTATAGAGAATACAAATTTGGAAACTTGCGCGCTTGTTACAGGGCTAATGAGCAGTCATGTATAAATATATTTTGCAATGGTTACATGTCGCTTCAATCTTGAGAACAATCTTGTGATATTTTAATATATTGTACAAACGAGAACAAACGAAGCTTGCGCTTGTGCGTACGTGGCTGCAGAGCTTGCCATTATGTCCTCACACTTGTTTAACATCACTTTTCAGAGTGTTCCTTTCATGGCTTATGATAATGCCCAGTATAAAAGTTCCGATAATATAATTCATAAAAATATAAGCGTGGGATGTAGGGAACTTAAACATTCAAAACTAATTTCGGCAACTAGATTTTTTTAAAATTTCCATCTTACAACACGTTCACTACACACATGTCCATTTGTCTCAATTTCTTGCCCCCTCCACCGCCCCACTTGGATGCTGACATTGACAATAAGGGATACTTTCCTTTGAACTCAGAATATAAACATTAATATATTATATACTTCTAACTATCTATCAATAAAATCTTAAGCCGTATGTTATATGTAGCAATACCTCTTTAATTCTAACTACATATAATTTCTAGCAATTTTCACATATAATTGCTTTTTATAATAAAGGGGCACTGGGCTTATAACAGATAAAGCAGGAAAGGGTTAATGGAAGTCTTGCGACCATTATATTTAACTTCAAGACGATAATATCGTACCACAAAACACTTGGACATATGCACCATCGCAGATCATCAACGGATGAAAATAATCAATAACTTCAACAACGCAGTCTAGGAATTACATGCACAGGCTTATTTTAAATAGACATAAGACATATTTAATTAAATTCATCCTTTCCTGTTGTTTGTCCTTTTTCACTTAACAAGCTGAACTTGACGTTAACTGAATGACAAAAATAAAGTACTTATTGTCATGTTTTACCAGGATGGTAATGTTAAAACGGACTTACCTATATGATGCAAAATTTGCACGACGTAAAGATCAATCGGGCCTCTTTCAATACTAGACTACTGTAAGATTTATTTAAATTCAGTCTGCGACATAGGACTTGTAGTGATGAAATTGGATCCTAGAAAATGGAGCATCGATCTTCGATGGCAATCCAAGAAGCAGTCTACCTTGGTAAGCCATTAACTTAACGGACGGGGAAATGAGGGAAAGATATACTGATACCTCAGACAGGACAAGATCAGACGGCGAGTACATGCAAAACATGCATAAAAATGTCATTTATCCAACCTACATCTATGAACAATAAAAGCTATATCGGACAACTTTTGTTGAAATGAACGCGATGACGAAAGTCGATTTTAATGGCTGGCAGATTTACGCACATTGGGCTGGTAATCAAGAATCTGTCTATGGCTTTGTCATGATTCTTGTTTTTAAAGGAAATAATTTTCCCCGTTTTAGTAACAAATTTTATTTTTAGCAAGACACTTAACATACTTATGTGGCTTATGATTCACACAATACATGTACAGTACATAGTAAGAGTCATTGTCCGAAGTCAGTAACATTATCTACAAGTGTACACTGTTCCAATGTGGTATTTTTTTCGTTTGTTCTATTTTATACAATCAACGTTTAATATCAAGTACAATGCTCTGGACTTTATTTTCTCATTCACGGTTACATGTACAGATCCAACCACACAATTTTGTCAAAGTCCCCCGATCACCACGGCGCTTCGACGCCGGTGATTTTCCGCTCAAACCAGCAATTTTTTACTGGCTCAGCTTTGCTCCCCGATCAGCGTGCTTTGCTTTGCAGGGCGCATATCCACCGTGACACACGGTGGTTAAATCTCGCCGAATCCGTGGCCAGGTGCAGATTTTTAAATGTCTGTAATTGCATATATAATTCAACATGTTTAAAAACCTAATCAGGATTATAATTCCAAGCCGACGCTTTTCTTAGAATAGTTTTCATTGATGCACCATGCCCGTTATAGCAAATCGTGTTTTAAATCGTTAATAAAATATATGCTGTTTAATGTTTTAATGTTAAAGAACATAAAAACTGTTCACTAGAACATATAATCTGTTTTATATGACTGTTAAATATCTTTAAATTTTTATTCTATGTTTGATTCAGTTTAAGATACACTCATAACTAAGATATCATCGCTGTAAACAATATTTTAAACAGCAATAATAAATTCTGCGACTGCAATTATATTGCTGTAATTCGCACATGTCTGAAGAAATGTGTAGACTGTCATACTTTGACACCTCTGAATATCTTTGAGAAAAAAATCAAGCGTGTTAATGTCACTAATACATGTATGCATTTCGAAAATCGTGGAGGGTTTCATCAATCTTATTTTGCCTGTTTTTGTTAATTAAGAGCCTTTTGCGTAAATGCAAATTTTGTTGTCTCGTCATAAAAGTATTGTATTATGATGATCAGAAACGATAAATATTATCATACGTAAAATATGTCTTGACATAAGTGGTAGTCAATTAACGTTTAAAGCCAATTATTAGTTATTTTCGTAACGACAGCATACGTCTACATTAGTGCTATCAATCAATTAACCTTCATATGACGGACCTTCCACAGTGAGGGGAACATAATCCGAGCAATAAAACAATCAGAGTCCGTAAGTTCAGTCGCATGTGGTCCATCTAAACATTGGCATGAAGCTACGAACATTTGCACTTCTTCTCTAGTTATTTTGTTTTAATAGTATACAATTTTTTTTATAGTCAAGACTGTTGTGAAGTTGTTCTTATAGAATAAAACTTATCCGCTCAGCATAATACAATGTTGACCTTATTTTAATTACGTGATTACTTTCTATTTAATGACATCATAACAAAGCTCTAAGAATACGTTAACACTTGGAAAGTTTTACTTAAAATAGATTTGTTTTTGCTTTTTCCTATCTCAATTTGAGAAACCACACAGGAAGTGCGAGGTTGCCATTATATAATAAGAATATATAACAAAGTCCTATGAGCATTGCAACATATACCAAACTCCGAAAAGGCAAAGAACAAAGGTATTTCACATGCAAACCAAGCAAAAAGTAAGAACGAATTTGTGATGAGTCATTTAACGAGAAGAGCAAACCCGACAGTTACCGCCTTGGAACGGTCAGTCAGCAATATGGACCGACTGGGGTCTTAAAACCGGTTTAAAAATCTAGACGGCCTTTCTGCTTGGAGGTGCCTGTGAGGTTTAATATATTTTATATAATGTCTCGATACAGTTTTCTTGTACCTTTTACACTTGACTGGCGGGCGAATATCTTTGTACTGTTCCTTTTCAAATTCAATATACTTTGCAATTCTCGCAGTTCTTTCTCATATTTTCTTATTAAACGTTTTTACATTGTTCAGCTTTGATCTTTGTAATGCATAGTTGCTAAATTTACTTGTAATTTTAAATATAAAAAAGTTAATTAATTTAAACTGGTGTTATTTTTTTGTGATTTTGTAGTACCTTATTCTGTGTCAAAATCGTTTAAGTGGTTGTCATCCCTTATGTTCCCATGTTGATAAGTCTCTAACAAATATATGTACCCCTTTGACCAAATGGTACTGTATTACCTAATCTCATCATTTACTTGCTTGCTGGTTTTCTTGTAAGAAACCATAATACAACCACGGTCATAAATCGGATTTCACAGCATGTTGCAGCTTTTGCTTCGTGACATTGATGTTTTTTTCAGCTGTAATGTTATTTCCGCGTTATGCAATAAACAGGCATTATTGACGTTGTGGCTGCTGCTTAAATGGCCGTCATTCACGTAATTACTTCTAATTTTTGTCAGGTTGTATAAAAAAACAAGGTTATGATTATGCAAATACATGTTATAGCTCATTTGACTATATCGACATGTCTTATTAATCAAATATACGTCTATATGGTACATGTAGTTAATATTGGTAAATCAAGTAAGTGCTCTTCGTGTAAGTTTGAACTTTCATAAATAGGCGTTTACTTTCATTTTATATAAATCTAATCACTATGTTAATCTTTGAAATCAATTTTAAAGAAAAACAAAATTATAAGCTAAACAATGTAAGACCGCGTTGACTTTATCGGAATGTTATGATTCTATAAATACATAAAACATCATTCTCGGTCAGAATCGATTCTTAACAACCAAGTTTTGTGAAAGTAAAACACTACTAGACTCATTTCATTATAGTTCGTTGACGAAATGGTCCATCTAGAAATACACTGTGTGAGTTTTCTGTAAATGTATATATAAGGAGAGTTTAAAATTTAAATAGAAAAAATACAATTAAAGGTTGCTTATACAAAAAATACAATGGACATATCATTTCGGGAATCTAGTATCAACACTAAAATCGTCGCAGGTAATTGTGTAATAATTGTTTAACGACAGAGATTAAAATCTAATTACATTAACAAAAAACAAACAAATTTATGGTAGCATTTAACTACAAGTGTTTTACAATATAAACGCTCAATTAGGATTGGTTTTTCGTGAAAAAGGAAGTTACTTGTAGATATGTTGTCAACCAATCCCCTTAAATCAAATAGTTATATTCAGATACATATCAGGCAACTAGCTAGTTGTACAATGTCTCCGTGTAATATGAGGTTGGTTAGGAGAAAGTTATTATTTTTACAGTGTATACCAAAGCGGTTTACATCTTCATAAATCAAAAACAAAAACATATTTTAAACTCAAACGGATTTAACCTCCTTCGGTCTATCATAATTACATTCTTATTACCTCATACCCCAGCACCCACCGGATTGGTTCAAACAAAGATGCTGGTTCATACTTTATTAATGCACTCCAATTTTACATTAACAAATATTCCTCCCGCTTCGTGACAGAACATGGTTAGGATTTACCTAGCACAATGTCTGGCCCTGATTTCAAACTTATTTCAAATTTAAGAACGATAGTATAGTTATCTATGCATGTTTATCAACGTTTCCAGCGATTTCTAAATAACAATCATGTGTAATAATACAGGAGTGAATGTGAATTCAAGGTCTTGATAATGTTATATATTGTTATTTTTTATTATAATTGTTGAAGAAATTAGGCCAGTCGAAGCGAACACACGCTAATCATTAGGATATATTATAAGTAAATAATAAACGGTCCTTTAAGAATTACCACATATATTTAAATCTAAACTACCTCTACATAAAGGCAAACAGGATAAATGTAAAATTGACAAGACACACAGAGACGAGACATAGCACACAAAAAGAAAACAAACACATCAGTAACTGCTTTGGAACGGTCATTCGGCAAGGGGACCGACTGGGGTGCATAAACCTGGTTTGTTGAGCGCCGCAACCTCGTACTATAATATACATGAAGCTGGCTTTAACATTTAAGTTTACCTATACTTTTATAAATCCGCATTTTTTCTTCATTTTTGTAACTGTTCTCTTAAATAGTCGATTAGAATATTGAAATATTAATTGTTGAATTAATCTCTCAAAATATTTTGGTTCAATTACACTGAAACACACTTTTTGTTATGTTTTTTAATCATAAACACAAGAGAATCTTCAAACCTTCAAGTTATTGAAATCACACATTTCCGAACCTCTGGAATTAAACATTATTTAGCCCTGGGCGCTTGCCGTTTGGAAGTCAATGAATAGTTAAATATTTTATTGTTTACTTCGAATGACAAATATCCCTCATGCAGTAAACTGCAAATCTGTGAAATTAATTTGCAAAGAAGGTCTTGATATTTCTCTCCTTGCATTTACAATAAAATTAACAGCGCAGACCTGTCTGTGGGATGTTTGTGAAGCTTTATGTTTTTTATGTTTTATAAGAGGTGGTGACATCTTTTATGCCTTCCACTTTGTGCTTCTTCATCGTGATGAGTTACCTACCCCCAATCTGGAAGTGTCACTTTGAACAAGTTCATCTTGAAATAAAACTCATTAACTTTGCGGATTGGGTCGATTTCTATATTAAGACCACCTTAATCCTTACAAGTACACGCTGAAAAAAACTTTGTGCAAGTAATGCCAATATTCTGCAATCGCCTATCTGCATCTCGATTTCCATTTGACTTCAATGCACCCCAGTCGGTTTACAATGCCGACTCATTGTTCCAATGCGGTAACTGTCGGGTTTGCTCTTATTGATAAATGATTCATCACAGATTTGTTCTCACTTTTTTTCACATTTGGCGTGCCTATGAATACCTTGGTCCTGTGTCTTTTCAAATTTTTGTATATGTTGCAATGCTCATAGGACTTTGTCTTATATATTCTTATTGATGAAGTCATGTTGCATTGCAAGAACAGATAATCCGACGAAACGCTAAATATAATAATATTTTGTTGAGTCATGTCCAACGAGATATTCTGTGTTTGTTAATTGACATATTTATTCATTCATTGCTTATATCAATTAACCATGACGTTTTTGTTTATTAATTTGACATAGAATTAATGCCTTTTTGGGCTAGCCGATAATTATGCACATAGTGTATATTGCTGCAGGGAGGGGGGGGGGGGGCGTATGTATGTGCCTTCTCGAAATGTATCCTAATCAAGAGCAAATTAAAAGTGTTCACCAAATATGACCTGACTAAGCATGCACATTCCATGCACATTCATTTATAAAATAAAAAAATTAATGCCAAGACACAGACCCCTTTAACAATACCTTATCTGCCTATAAAGTAGCAGTGCATCGCTTATCAAGAAAAACAAGTTTAATGTCCTTATTTTACAAACTAATGTGTGTGCACGATATGGTGTTAAATTATTTTGTCATCGCAGAAAAAATATTTTTGAACAATTATACATGTATTTATAAAGTCAAAACTAAAAGCTTGTAAAGGTAAATGGTATTCTTGATAATATTGAGATTACACACTAATCAATGGGATAAACAGCGGTCAGATTTAAATAAACCTTCTAGAGATGTGCAAATCCTGCTTTAGCTTTTACAGTCATTTAATAGAATTAAGAGGCGCACGATATCTGGAATTAAAGATTGCGCTTCTGTGGCTTTGTGTCTGCAGACCTAGCCATTTAAACGTCACCATTGTTTAACATCACGCATTTAGTTGGTCTTTTATAGCTTCTGATAATGCCCAGGGCTATAGATTTTTTACGATTATTCCGAAACCAGGAATACCACATAGAACAAAAGACACGTAGCTTCTAAAATTGCATTCAGCTGAGACATATAGTTTTTAAATTTCCTGGATGAGTTTACTAAATGTTTGTATCAAATAACAACGAGTGTCAGATTCTTTTTATCATATGATTTTCGTCCTTTTTTACTAGAAACATAACTGTGTAAATCTACATACCGGTTCAGAATTAGAACGATATTGTGACGTCATTTAACCCAAACACGGCATCATAGACCGTTTGAGTTCATTGTTGCGCTATACAAAATAGTTCCATTTTATTGTCTTTAATTGAGAGTAATCACAGCCTTTTGACAAACCTTTAATGCGTATTTAACATTAATATACAATAAAAATAACATATCATTGCCAGATGTTTTATCGACTGTTTTAGCTAAATAACTTATAAAAGCAAACTGTAAACACGTGAAAGTGCGTGACTCAGAAAAGTTTATAAAGCGGTTAGTGTGAAGGTCACTATTCAAATTTAATTCTCATCGCTGTCAGTGTCGAATAAGGAGATAATTCTTTTTCGTTTCTTATGTGGTGGACTTGCAGACTCGTCATTAGAATAAACATTTGATTTGTGTCATAGGCGGCTGAATGATGATATTACAAGTTCCACCAAAAACGTTTCCTGCGAAGATGCTGTTAAAGCCACCGTGGACGGTTATGTTTGAGTTATTTGTGGCGGAATTCATTGAAGTTAGCATCACGTTGTGAAAATACGTGTCTTGATTCACTTGAGGAATACCTGCATGCTGGTGAGAACAGCTAGACTATATGAGGATGTTCGATATCATTTTGTGTTGGGTATTTCTAAAGTGGGGGTAGTTATTAATTGGTTGAATGTTGCGGTGTCCCGTGACCCGTTATCTGCATAATCTGATTTGCCGGGATGTTATTTTCGGATCATTTTAACTAAATGTTTCCGGGCGCTGTGGATAGTCAGACGTCTTTCGGATGCAAGTCCAGCATCCTTAGCCATACGCTTCATAATAGTGTAAGTTTATTGATACCAATAATCAATTGTGACATTTGAACCGACGAAAAAAGAACTGTCATTGTCTTCCATGTTGTTTACAAACCCATGTTGTTTACAAACACGATGGATGAATACCAAATAGTCACGCGAAGCTGCTAGCCAATCAAATTGCAAGAAAAAATGTATTACACTAGTGTAATACAATAAAAATATTACATGGGTAGATTGAATGGAAAACAAGGTGAATCATGTGATAAAATTCAATTAACAAGCAAGGCACTTTAAACACAACTTAATCATTCAGGTCGTTTTCATGTCGTCCCTTTATCAACACGTGTAGTTTTATTATTTGTAAATATTAATCACTGATTTACATCGACGTTCTACTGATACTGACATTCAAACAATGTCATTCTAAATGCTACTGTTCTCGCTTCACTCAAATTTAAATATTGACTCTGTTAACACTAGAACATTGTTCAGTATATTTTGAGACTTTCACATATGCGAGACAATTAAGAAAATACACACACTGTGGGCGCTCATTAGCTACCGCATGCAAATGCCATTACTGCAAAGTTTGTGAAGTTAGTCCGTGTAAATGCATATCGAAATGTCAAAGACCTCGATGTTTGTTCATAGATCATATATGCATAACCGTTTTTAAATCAATTTAAATAATATAGACTTTATGTTCTTGTGTTTGTGGTATGTTTTACATAGACGGAATTAAATGGTGCATCGATGCTTGATGTCACAACAAATAGCAGCACACATTTAACTCATCAGTCTGGAAACCCAGAACATATTCTGATGTCTCAGATAAGACTAATTCATAAGCGAATAAAAAAAACATGCATAAAATGCCATTGGCTATACGATGAATAAGCTGTAGTATTTCTCTAATCTTGGTTTCTTATGTTCGTGAGCGCGCACGGATAATTGCTAAATACACAATAGCTCATATGAAGATAAAAATAGCCAAAATAAACAGATTTATCGGTCAATCAAGTCAGCGCATAATCACATGGTCTATTTCATGATATAGAAATCAATTTAAAAGGTTTATCTTTGGAACCAATTTAGGAAAACATTTCAATTAAACTAAACAAGTAAAGTACAATGACCGCTTTTATTTTCACGGCATGAAAATGATTCTGTAAATACACTATACACTATCGGTGATATCTCTAATCTAATGAAACAGGATTGAAAAGGTTCTTTTTAGTAATAGGTTCCTCTTGTGTCTTGTATCACTGTATTCGTTAGAATTATGAAACGTCTATCCAGGAAAGCAATGTCTATTTTGTATTATTGTTAATGAAGTGCTTTGGATGCATAAAAACGATTTTTTAGTAAATAACTCATGTTTGATAGCCTATTGACAGAAACAATGTTTTGCCAAATAACAAAACAGTTAAAAAGCAACAATAATAGATGGAACACACATTTGTCGTTTAGTGATGTCATAATTATGATGCTATCATTTATTCCTGGTTCATACATCAGTATATATTCATTTTCCATATCAGGTACATGTATGATCTTATTGGTCTATAACTCCTTTTGTTTAAAAGAGGATAGGGAAATGTCAAGAACAATCAATTGTTCTTAACTTCAATACATATTGAAGGAGTCGATCAGAAGAAATGTATTTTTTCTCGCTATAATGCATTGCAAAACGCTATTTATGCGCCGGGAACCAAACGTAAAACCATATCGATTCTCTGGTCATTTTTCTTCCTGATTAAAAAAAAGTAATTAATTTCACTTACCATCAACAATTTTGTGTAGTTCTTCTAATAGAAATAATACATCTCTTTTCTAAATACCATCTGGACATTATTTTTCAATGACGTCACTACTTTTGTCAAAATTTATCAAAGAAAACGCCAGCACTGAAATATTTTTTATTAAAATAGACATGTTTTCTATCCATTGCTTGCATTTAAGAAACCCCTCAGGAAGTGAGAGGTTATAGCTCTGTAAAACTAGATTAAGCACCCCAGTCGGTCCTTTTTGCCGACTGACTGTTCCAAGGTGGTAACTGTTGGGTTTGCCCTTTTTGTTAAATGACTCATCATAGATGTGTCCTTATGTTCACAATTGGCTTGCATGTGAATATCTTTGTCTTTATCTCGTGTATTTTCAAACTATGGTTTATAGTGCAATGTTTATAGGACTTTGTTATATATTCTTATTATATTTGTCCGGTCATGTCGTTTATGAGTCTATAAGTTTAGACCATACTATCAGAGCAACTCCCCAAGGATTGTATTAGACAGAAATTGTTCGGATGAGCTTCGTGGCTGCACAACACATTACATTTCATATGTTCCTCCCACAGCTTTAGGGAATATATTAATGAGTTGCCAGCCATACTGTCCCGTCACGAGGCAAAACTATTAAAGTATATATCATTGTACGTCATGTTCTTCAAAACAGGTAAAATAACTATAAATGCGTTTGTTTAAGTTCTTATGTTGTAACATTCCAGTTG
This sequence comes from Sinonovacula constricta, assembly GCA_007844125.1. Taxonomy (NCBI): domain Eukaryota; kingdom Metazoa; phylum Mollusca; class Bivalvia; order Cardiida; family Solecurtidae; genus Sinonovacula; species Sinonovacula constricta. The sequence goes on from CM017555.1 coordinate 90,190,824, forward strand.
TAAATATGGAACATGTTCATTTGTTAGTTTTAACATACATATAATATTGTCGTTTGAATATGTTATCTTTTAGAAAACGTCTTTGTTAAATCTATATAGTAATTCTTTTTTATTTATTTTTATATGTCATTAAGATTGTTTAATCGTGAATAAAACGATTTCGAAAATATCATAAGTTATTATGACCATCACAATTTATACTTAAATTAAAAAAAAAACTTAACAAAGTTATACGGTGCCAGCAAATTGTTAAGCTGTAATGAGACTAGGGACAGGGGTCATTACACAAACAAGGAAACTTAGCGAGTTTCTGATTTGAAATGGCAATTTTGCAAAAGGACAAAACTTTACGCTTAAACTAGTAAGGCTTAAAAAGAATATGTGACGTTATTTAAAACGGTGACACAAGCCATGTGCGTATGTACCTTTTTGTCTAATTTATAAACTTAATAGCCTTATGAGCAACCCTAAACAGTATCTTCAATAACTAACTGATATACACAAAACCCCACAGTCTATCTAATTTCACAGTGTTAAATGCTGTGTTTGAATAGTCATATATGTTTCAATGCTATTGAAAAGTGTTGTGTGTGAACGGACATATACAGTCCAATGCGGTTTTGATTCTCCGCGACGTATTCCAAATATTTCCATTTGCGGCAAATCCTGCTTAGATAATTTGTTTTACTTAAGTATATAAAAAAGCATTTGCATTATATAGTTTATATAGAGGCTTCTTCAAGTAGAGTAATTTCTTCAAATAACTGACAGATCAGGTACTGTCGAGGTAATAATAAAACGTTTGCAAAATAAATAGTGATCAAATAACCAAGAAAGGGGATGGGATGGAACTCTGCAATGGACTAAAGCTAATTGCTGTGCTTAGATATTAAAAAGGTTTTTTAAACAAAAACTATGATACATATATTAAGACTCATTTTATCTATTCTATTGACATAATATCTAAACGACCACAGGTCTGTCCATAACAAGGCAAGGCGAGTGTTGAACGTCCATCAAGCACGTGGCTAATATATGTTTACCTGTTTTTGTCTTAGGCAATAAACAGCATGTATTACCTCATATATTATACATTATATTTGAGTCATAAGAGTTCGGCCTCAAATTGCAAACTGCAAATATAACTTTACTTATGACAGCAACCTGTGTAAACAATTAAAAATATATATATTTCCGCAGGAAAGCGAGATCTTTTGAAAACTATACTGAAAATTGTATATCTTCACGAAAATGTTCAAAGTTGATGTAAATGTGTCCCTTTTTCATTGACAACTACTCAAGTTGACTTTTATGCATGTTTTCATTGTATAGCGTTGTCAATAAAGATTTATTTTGAAAACTGAAACTATTACTTGGCCTAGCATGTTGATAATCCTCCCCGAAGATATTTAATATTTCTATTTCTACTTTGTACAAAGGTCTTGACAGTAATGTACTTTTAGGTTCTCGGCTCGTCAGCGTGTGCATTAGAATTCCAATCACCATCCTCCTGGGACTTATTGATTCACCGAAGTATTTAAATGTTTTGTGGGGTTTATTGATTAATCTTTCAGTATTCTAAGTATGTGTGACTTGAATTCAAGGTCGACAGAAAACTGAGATGACTATAAATGTCCTGATTTGCCTTTAACTGGTTAGCATGACTAAACTAGATATCCACACATTCCTGGTTCTAGTTCAATGTCACATTTACATTTACCCTGTTTGCCTTTGTCTAGAGGTAGAGTAGATTTAAATATCTGTAAAATTTTGATAGGACCTTTTCTTATTTACTTATCAAGAAATGTCTCTACTCTACACAAAACTGTGATGTTTTAAGACACCATTTACCATATTCATGTTATGGCTGTCTCTGTAAATGTTTGTTGTAATTCGTAGGCATTATGCATCGAGTACAATGTACAGGGAGGTATAATATAATTCTAAAGTATCGATAAAGACTTTGTGGACAGACAATGGAAGTCAAGCTATTCTGATTTCAATATGAAGACCTGACAAGATCAGATAGAGTAACTGCAAGGCAGAATGAATTGTGTCCTCGATATGTTTCTTCAGAAATCTGCATGTTAATGGTCATGTAATTGAAATCTTTCTTCACATTTAATTCAATATAACGGTCAATAAAGAATCTGTATCTCGCATAATTCTCACATATATAAGAAAGTTGTGAAGCAATACACGTATGAGGCGCGAAATAACAATATATTATTTCATTTGCGATAAGGTCACAATGAAATTTATTAAGTTCAGCCTGTATGTTACATTGCTTGCATTTTTTTTCTACATAGACTATGTTTTCTTTATGACTTCCAATGTTTAATCTAAGATCCAAAATAAGAACTTTTTTTTATTATTACACTATGAGGACCTTTATTTTCAATAAGTTCACTACTTTCTTCCTATCTTATAAAAGAAAAGAACATCAGCGCTTGGACATTTTTTTTTATTTAAATAGATCGGGTTACTTTTCATTGTTTTCATTTGAGAAACCCACCAGATAGTGCGAGATAAGAGCTGAAATGACCATTTCAAGGCGGTAGCTGTCGGATTTGCTCTTTTTGTTAAATGATTCCTCACAGATTTGCACATAGTTTTAAATTTGGCTCGCATGCCCTATGCCCTTTTAAATGTTTTATACAATGTTGCTATGCTCATAGGATTTTGTCATAAATTCTTATTACTGTTTTTTTCAATACCATATGGATATATTGGTACAAAAGACAAACCGACTAGAACAATTCCTTAAAATATGATGCACATAAACTTTGACGGTAACAGACACATTAAGAGATTACTCGTACTTTGAGAAGACTCCACTTTCTTAAAGAATACTAATGATCGTTGACGATTAACCAAATTATTACTGAAGGTGATCTATTTCTGTTTTGGAATAAATAGTCGTCACATTTACTTAAATTAAATAATAGCCGCCATTGGACCTAACTGAACATGCACATGAAATTTTACCTGCTAGAATAATGCCAAATCGGTTTATGATACATGTACATTAAAGGCGATAAAGTAAAAATCAGCAGATCATCCGATTTGCTGACATACGTAACAAACATACTAGTAATGGAGAAAAAAATGAAAAAATAACAAATACAACGTGTATCATTTTGAGGTTAAATTTGAAAAATATTATTTTAGCTTTTTGTTTAAATATTTTTCCATTCAGTTTTTATATTTAATTGTTGATCTGATTCAAATATGAGTCGCAACTGATTCTCCGGTTTCTTTTTAAATAGTAGTCCGTTAACATTAAACGCTAATTAGTGATACTAATACATAAACTACACTGTTCAATATGTTCTGAAAAAGGTAAATATATAACAAATATTACAGTAAATATCTACATGTAACTACAGTGTTATCTAATAAGTGTTCATGTACGGAATTTGAATATAAGCATGCCTCGGTTTTACAGAAAGATTCAAGTGACTCATTCTCAATTATAGTGATCATGTCTAAGCTACTTATGCGTATGTGAGGAACAGTTACCCTTTAACAAATGTTACTTAAAACATGGACTTCATCAGCTGGAATCATTCTCTCAAAACAGCCGATCAAACGACCATTACTTAGTCGTGTACCTTATTTGTTTTCATAATCTATTTATATGGAATATTTCATTCTTGCTATTTTTATTTGCTTATTTATTTTATCATAGATTGGCCATGAGCTCAAAGATACGACACAAATGATGGTAAAGGTTTTGTAGGGCTATTGTTGGCTGTTTGGGGTAGGGCCCAAAACGTGAGTGAAAAGATCAAAACATCAACTTGCGGAGCAATTAATAATTTTATAAACGAATCTATTAATAACGAAACATTCTTAAACTGCAAGTAATAGCACTATAGTTGATAGACTATATAATATTATATTTGGATCAAATGGTTCAGTCCTCTTGAATAGTTATTCAACTATTCAGACCAACCCGTCTGTGTGTATATGTCAGTAGACATACGTGTTCTATTTATTATGGAAATATTATGTTGCATCATAATTTAACATTGTTTATTGTTATGATCAAAAGAATAATTATTGAGTATTTAACTGTTTTTGTTCATATTTATCCATTAACACAAACATATTTACATGACTTAAAATATTTTGAAAGTTAACATAGTCTTCATCAGATTGTTCAAGCTAAGACAACTGAAAAAGAGAGGGGTTACACTTGAGGTACATCTAGGCCCGCTTCCCGTATGAGGATTGTCCGACGATGCTTGGTGGTAATGGCTTCTTCCATCCATCTTTTTAAATATTGTTCCTCGGATGTTATCATTTTGATGTTTCTAAGTATAACCAGTATTATCGAAGTGCTCGTACAATGCTGCGAGAGCTAAAAGTTATTCCTGTATATCCAACATACTCATCATCACAACTATTGTCGCGTTTGATGTAGTTCACCTCGCGACATTTATTTTCTTTAGGATGGTGGAACATATGAACCCCATGCCCTTAGAATAATCGTTGCAAGTCTCCTTATGCTCCCTTTGTGTATTGTACCCCTACATGTGACTTCTTCTTAAAGTTCTTGACAGAGATATGTGCTTCCTTTTTTTATTTTAGGTACCGAGAAAAGCGCGTTCTGGGCCTCCATTCGCTATGAGGCCATCTGGATGGTGTTATGTTTGTTTGTTTATTGAGTTTATCTTCCCACCAACAGTATTTCGGTTATAGAGTCGGTGTCCACTTGAAGCAGATATATTGTTTCCTTCACTGTGTATAGCAAGCCGTGAACACTTGTCATGATACCACAACCAGCCACATTATCCTGACATCGGGCAAACCAGTTGTGGAACCACCCTTATATTTTGATGATATTAAGTTTAAATTCAGATCGTTGTAGGTAGACTCTCTATAAACTGTAATACTTGTTTATCCATCATCATATAGAGCTTAAAGTTGTAGCTTTCCATGTTTCCCACTCTCTGTGGTATATTGGATGTGCCCATCGATTAACTGCAGATAGTTCGAGATACTTCAATGTCATATTCATGCAATTTTGTCATTGTGTCATCAAAACCCTCCTTGTGTCACGTGGCTGCTTGTTACAGAACAAGAGATCAACCAGCAGTGTGTTACTGTGTTTCCTGTTATGTTTTATGTACAGTCAGACGGTTCCCCTTATTTATATAAACTTGACTTGAGAGATTCGTTGTGAATTCTCTATGTATCTTTTAGACTCTATACTTTCTCTTAAGTTATTAACTGTTCATTTGTCTAAAGAGTGTTTTCTTTCCAAGATATTTTGTATTTCCGAACAAAAAGCAAGTACATGAGCGGAAATGTCCTACTACGGCTAGGGGCCAAGCAGCAGAACAATGACACAATGCCCCCATATATCGTGCATCTTTATGGATGGGAATAAGGCTGCGCAATACTGTAACTCTTATTACATTATTTGTTATAACAAGAATGTAAATGGTTATGCGAAATCCACGAGGCCACAGACAGCGTGCGTGTAGAGCAAGGTTACGATTAAAAAGTCTTTGCATTCACATTTTAAGTGTTTTTTTTTAAATATTTACTAAACGAGAAATGTTGATGTATATTATTATCTCAAATATTATTTATTGATCCCAGCTTATTCAGTCAAACGCAGTGTGAGTTCGGCGTATACATAATTTAAGCTAGATTAAAATAATGTAGGAAAATGTTTATGTACAGTAAACGTTGAAATGTAATATTGGAAGCAATAAAAATAGCATTTGTACATTCGTTCAAAACAAGTGTAAAACATGATTTCCGATGAGTCTTATTGAATTCGAAGTGCGAAAGAAGATTGGACGAAATTCTGGAATCATTCGGAATCTTTAAACCATACAACCATAAAAGTACGATGCATTGAACGCTTAGCTTGTATAAAGTAAATATGTATTGACCATAGAGAGTATCGTCATTCTCCACAGGTTCTGTTAAACTTTTAAGAATATATAAGACAAAGTCCTATGAGCATTGCAACATTTACAAAAATTGAAAAGACACAAGACCAAGGTATCCACATGCACGCCAATTGTAAATGTGAGAACAAATCTGTGATGAGTCATTTAACAATAAGAGCAAACCCGACAGCTACCGCCTTGGAACGGACAGTCGGCAATATGGACCGACTGTGGTGCTTAAACCGGTTTTACAGAGCTCTAACCTCGCACTTCCTAATGGGTTTCTCGAATGCAAGCAATGAAAAGAAAACCGATCCATTTGAATAAGTGTCCAAGCGCTGACGTTTTGTTTGACAAGTTATGGCGAAAGTAGTGGCGTCATTGGAAAATAATGTCTACATAGTGTTTAGAAGAGAGATGGGTATTATTTCGATTAGAAGACCTACAAAAAACGTTAATAGTAAATGAAATTAACTTTCTGAATCAAGGAAAAATGACAAGAGAAGAGTAAATGGTTGTAGCATCCTGTTCATGCTGAGATGGAATTGAGGAACCAAAGTCCAATGTCCATCAAAGGAAATACACGTAACAATCCTTATAGGATAAATTAAATGACAACATAGATTACATGCACGGGGAGTTGTTTTACGACCGCCACACTGCACAGGTAACATTGTTGTGATCATGAATAAGAATATATAGGACAAAGTCCTATGAGCACTGCAACATATACAAAAATTGAAACGACACAGGACCAAGGTATTCAAATGCACGCCAAATGTAAAAGTGAGAACAAATCTGTGATGGGTCATTTAACAAAAAGAGCAAACCCGACAGTTACCGCCTTGGAACGGTCAGTCGGCAATATGGACCGACTGGGGTGCTTAAACCGGTTTTACAGAGCTCTAACCTCGCACTTCCTGATGGGTTTAAACCGTACAAATATATTTCTTGCCAGTAGATTTCATTGTGTCAATATAAGAATGTCCTCAGACAACTACTAACCAGCTTTATATGACATCTGAGTAATGCCCTACATGTGTCTAATGTTTCATCGCGTGATTTTTTTCTAGATAAAGAGATTGTAATTTAGGCTACTTATTACAACGTTCAACTTAGCAGAGTGATTAGGATAAGTCAAATGTTCTGTTTAGGTTGAGCTATCACACCGACCATTAAGCGGTTTTATCTGAAAAGCTTACAGTTTTGTGTTATTGTTTTTGAATTTACTTCTAGACGCTTTTTATACTTGATTGCTTCAAGACAGATTTTGATTCTTGGTGCGACATAAATAATGTGACAATTGTGCGAGTTATACGCCTTCTTTAATCTCCGCATAGAAATTGTCTGCAAATTCTTGGAGTTATTCATGTGAAGGCTAAATTGATGTTTAAATGCCATTCAAAACTATCAGAGAAAAGGAGTACGAGCCTTGGTTTTCCGCGTGACTGACTTTAAGTACAAGTAATTTGTATGTGAACTGAAATATAAAAAAAAATGGATTGCCAAGATCAACACTTGATTTCTTCCGGATGACGAATACCTTACTTCACGAAACATTCTTAAAAGTGTAAGACACAATATGAAATACGATAAGCTACAATACAAAAATTTTAACGCCATAAGTCTGAAATTGCATATGCCAATAAAGCTGAGTTCATTTAAGATGAACATATAAACAAGACTGAAGAACTAAATTGTGTAAGCATGAAATGGTGACTCGAGTTTAAACTTGGACATAAGAACGGCTGGTTAATAGTATTGTCCTGTGTTGCCCTATTTGTATATCGTTAACTCGTTGCTTCAAGTTTACTTGAAATAAAAGAGCACATTCCGTGTAACAATGAATGCCAAAACACATACAAGTTTACAGAAAATTTGTAAGCTAACATGTTGCTCACCTATTCATTTATATCATTTAAAGAAGATATAATTTATAAAACCATCGTTCTTATTGTTAAATCTTCTTTGAACTTTGATTTGCGTAATTGTGATAGACTGCATAAAAGCTAGTATGCGATAAGCCAAGATTTAACAACTCTGCAGTCATGACCAAAGGGGCTTATGTCCGATATCAAGGTCTCTGAATCAAAGTGCAGATCATATATTTCCCACCAAATTGGACCTGATTGGAAACCTAGTTTCCATCTGTTATTAGATTAATGCCAAAAGACTGAGGCTAGTTTCAATATCCAAGGCGTAATATCGTGAGAGCGTTTAGCTTGCTAACATGAAAATCATTTGCCGTAATAAGAAATACCAAACACAACCTGCTGTAAGACTTTGTGTAATTAATGTCAACTGAAAATGAAAAGTCGGTCAATATGCAAACGTTTGTGACTGATTGAATGTCAAGTGGTGTTGTGAAATAAACACTATTTTTTAATTTACCTTACTAACATTATTTATTATTGAAAACAAGTTTTTTTTATTTGTATTTCCAAAACTCTGTCATGTTTCAACCTATAAAATCACACCATGCACTTGGTTCTCCTTTCTTTGAAATTTAGTCACACAGAAATCATATTAAATAAAAAGATTTTCTAGTTGTTTTGGTAGCACGGATTATTTACATATAAGGGTTGTTGTTGATTTTTGCCACATTTTCGTAGGATAGTGTTGGAATTTTCAAACCAGGAATTCACATGTTTAAACCTAGAGACCTTATGACTTTAAACTTATTTCGATTTGCGTCCATTTGGATCGACGTTATAAGCAACTTATACACGCGTTGGTGGAAAGCCTAAAAATATCATCTGTCAGTATTTTGTTAACATTGTGCATTTCATAATCTATACCATGGATTAAAATTTATATCAACATACATGTTCAATCAGTGTCGTAGTCGGAGAAGTATTGCACTGCCATAAAATGTTATTCAAATTACGAAATAGGCAAAAAATCGTATTAGTACAGCAACATATATTATGTTCTAAAAAGGCCAAAGGTATTTACATGCCAGTCAGTTACAACAAAACTGTGACAAGACATCAAACAAAATAGAGCCAACCCAACAGTTGTCGCCTTAGAACGGTTTTACAAAAATCATACAAAAAGCTAATTACACGTATATCTTTGAATCATTATATATATCGTATTTATCTTAATGTCTACTTGCTAGGTTAATTACGTCTTCTAAATTTATCAACTTGTGCAAGCTAAATAATTAGATCAATTATTTGTAAACCGGTTCTCGTTTGAAGGATACAAACATATTTTCAGATAAATGTGGTTCCCATGACTGGAATCGTGACTGGTAATTACGCAGACACGAACGCTTACCTCATAATGAGATAAGTCCGTCTTAGCGATTATATACTGTTCTGTTATAAATAAATGTATTTCATACATCTGTTCTTTTTCAAACATTCGTAAACTATGCTTCAGAAGTTTGTCTGATTGCTACCCTTTGAAACTTTACAGATAAACCATGAACTATTCAAATTATCAGTCTTCCGATGCCCTATCTAGAAACTATTCATGAATCCTTCATCCGTCTGGTCCTTTGTGCTACCCTTGTCAGACAATGCAAATAAGAAGAGTCTGCTTGTAAATTAAGACATTTGTTAGACTAAAATAGTGGGTTTGTATTCATATTGCAACCGATAATCTATATTGTCGTGAAACGTCATTTCTACGTTTTATTATACTCTGAATACAGGACCCCAAGTACACAACGAGACCAAAGGCCCACGATTTGTTACAAAGAGAGTAATGTTATATCTCAGTCAAGTAGCTCTAAACTACATCATCTTTGGTTTTGTCTTCTTGCAAGAGATTTTAATCAGATAGGACCATAATCATACAAGCGGATTAAAGATATATTCATTTTAGTGGTTTCTGCTTAAAATTTTTGATATTTTTTTTTTTATAAATTTTCAGAATTCATCTTCATTGTTCTTGAGTCATGTATCTACATGTAACATGGTATGTCAAAATTAAAATAAGTGATTGCCAATAAATTTTCAAACATTTATATTAGCAAAGAAACTAAAGAAGAATTTAAGTGTGCGGTCACTATCAACTTAGATTAAGAGCTTAATGAAATTTTGCCAGAATCTCAGTGCAATTCTTTGTTTAGCTTTCTATATTATATCAATTAACATCGTCGCTAAGTGTTAAATTCAAATTGTAAATTCACCTAGGGTAGGGTAGACCACCATGTAGGGTAGAATAAACGGTACTTGCTCAATATGATTCAGACAAACAAAAATAGCTTCTCTGATAATCTATCAACTGTTTTATATATTTATTCATGTATGCGGGTTCCTTTTTGTGAAATCTAAATCGTGTCCTTTCGCATTTAAATTTGAATATTTTTTAATTTTATCAAATTGATGTCTGCAAAAGTAAGACAAGATTCTTTATATGTCTATGTATTTCTTTATAACACTCTACAAAATTGATGTCTTTCACAACAAGCAAACCGAAATACATTCTGCAGCGTACATTTACATATTTGAACTAACTTAACATTGCTTCGTACGTACTACACAAAAATAGAAAATGACAAATATTTTATCTCTTACATTTTTTTTTTGTATCCTACAGATTTCGCAGATGTGCGAGTCAATATGTTGGATTTAAATCTAGACATACTGTTTTTCAATGGCGATATTACTTTGGGACATTGCAATACAGCTCGTTTCTATGAAGAATTAATACTGCTATATAATACGTTTGTGTGAATTAACTTTTTTATGCTATCAGGTCCGATGTGTATATAAAATGCTTTGTTATATGACGTCAAACCGTGAGACTTATACCTAGGGATTTGCTATAATTGATTTCAAGAACGATTGCTTAGGTTTGTCTTATGTAGGATAATTGTAATTTTGCTCTACGCAACCTGTATTTTTATTAAAATAACTAACTTTTATGTTACCTTAAACACATTTTCCAAGTTTAAGACAAGGAATATTCAATATTTAAAAATGAAACGATGTTTGTTTAAGAGTGACAAGTGGTATATTGTCTCCAGAAAGATAGATAACTGACATATTATTAAAAATTATCACATATAAATACTGTTTAAGAAGCAATTTTATCTACATGTTATAAGATTACCTTCTACATTCTACATTCTACATTCTTTCAAATTACATTGTACATTATCAAAAATAGAAGAATGTCGTTTGGAACTTGAGAACCATGATATAATATTAAAATGAGCACACAAACTGTACAACCGACAGCAAAAGGAACGGGTTAATTCCTTTTAGGATCTGCACACCTTGCCACTGTTACTTTAACATTGTTCTGCAATCACATGTCAGAAGGACCCTTCCTCGGCTTTTAATATTGCCCGAGCTGAACGTCTCATCGAATCATTTTCAGACGAATTATTACGTGATCTAGCTAGTGCGTCATAAATACCAGTAGTGATAAAGCAGTTGTTCGCAAATTGGAAAGGAAATCGTCCCATTAATAGCATAGTGCATAAAGCTAAGAAATTAATTTCATAATTGACAAGTAAACTAATGTTTACATACATGTACATCAATAATCGATGAGCTTAATGTCAAATAATGCATCAGATATATATATATATATACATTCTTCAGATATTATTTCAAATACAGCAAACAAAAAACGCACCATCATTGAAAAGAGGCAAAAATTCTAACTCGAACTGTGTGGTTTCAAAAACCAGTAAAATAAAATCAGAGACTTAACTGTTCAAGTGATATTAAATATTATATACATATTCTGAGAGCTAAGTTATGACAGTATTTTAAAAGCTTGTATGCAAATATATAGTTGCATATGCTTTACGTTTCGTCTTATTGCGTCAAAGTAAAATGGAAAGATGAAGTAGAGTATACGATATACGGAACGTTCATCTGGCTGTGGCAATGTAACTTTGTCCATTAAATGGTAAGATAAAACATGTTAAATTACTCAATTATTCCTACGCAGTATGTTACTAGACCAATGGTCGTCCGAACTTTATCAAACTTTCTGTATGCGACACAACACTCAAATAAAGGCAGCTTACGGATTAAATGCATACATGAAATCCATGTCTGCGAATAATGTGGCTCGGAGTGAAATTTTATCATGTATTGATGGCTTGTCGCTTAAACATGTATTGTTAACTTTTAAAATCTTATAATAATTTAAAGCTGTAAGTGATGACATTAACGATGTATTTTATTTCACGTGCCGAATAATACGGAGCATTGATCCGCGAATTGGTCTTCCAATAACACTAAATCTTGAGTAACAATCAAACAAACGTACCGCAAAATGAGGGGAAGATATGCACCTGCCAGATCAGAAATCAAATACATGGAAAACATGAATAAACTTGTCATTGAGCCTACAGATAGAATATTAGATTAAATCTAGAACTTTGGTTACTCTTTCTAACATCAAACACAGAAGTATTTTACAGTAGATGTTGAAATACACTCTCGGTTTTTCAGGCTGAACCTTTGGGTCGTTGTATTTGCAATCATGTATATTTCATGCGATGTATTTTGTCTTTTTATTAAACGACAACAAATCAGTTTTGTGCAAGGCCAAAATGCGAATGAGAAAGATTAAATACATAATCTACAGTATACTTAAAGTGACATATTTTCTTTCACATTTCATCTTGAAATAAACTTCTATGCAAAAAATATTAAAATCTAAATATAAAAACGCAGGCTTTTAGAGTTAAAGCTACTTTGACTTTAATGGTGTTGACATTGTTCCTAGCAACAAACTACATGTATAAGTTTATGACTCGCAAAACTAACATTCTACTTACAGGAATTTAATCAGGACGTGGGGTACTTGAAATTCTTTTCTGTCATGGTCCGTGATTTTATTGTTCACTGCTGATAAAATACAATACCAGTCCCTGAATTAATGACTAATGACCTGGACAAAAATGACTTGTCCGAAAATTTGCGTCGTTTCCAATTAACGAACACAACAACATATTTGTCATATCTACAACTAACAAACAAGGTATAACAACAAGTTATTTCTTTAAGTTTTTGTCTAGAAGCGTTTATGTTTCGGGCTTGTTTTGAACAGGTGTGTGCATTGTACATGTACCGCCTTAACGTGTTGTTAATAAATGCTATTGGCGTGAACTTGATTGTCTTTATCGCTAATTAGAAACCGCTGTGTCCCACTTTCGATTGATGACTCTTCCAGGGCCTATTTAATGATCACTTACCTCTAGCCCGAAACTGCATTTTGACTTGTCTAGGACGTCGGGCTACAATATTTTTTCCAGCCCCGAATATTATAGTCAAATATATTAAACCCTTTGTACAATGTCATGAATGGCTGCTACATGGGCAAGTGTATTGCGATAATTCAGAGCACATATGATCCCTTATAAATAATAAAAAGGCAAAAGTAATGATATACGGCCTAATATGTTCGATGTATCCAAACCTTAATGTTAAGGCAGTCTTTGTGCCCTCTATTTCTCACAATCCCTATCTTGTTCTCCCTCTGTGCTCCCTCTCTCTCCCTCTCTCTTTCTCTCTGTCCCTCTCTCTCTCTCTCTTTCTCTCTGTCCCCCCCTCTCTCTCTCTCTCTCTCTCCCTCTCTCTCTCTCTCTCTCTCTGTCTCTCTCTCGCGTGCAATCTTACTGTTCAAACGCTAGTAGTAGTAGCTTAATAGGCACCAATGTTATTTACATAAACATTGATTCTCAGACTGGTTTCCGTGCTAAGCAATGATTTACAAAACAAGGTCTCACGGTTTAATGTAATTATTTTAAACTCTTTATTGATTAAAGCTAATGCATTTGGCTTCTCCATCTTTCTCTCTCTCTCTCTCTCTCTCTCTCTCTCTCTCTCTATCTCTCTCTCTCTCTCTCTCTCTCTCTCTCTCTCTCTCTCTCTCTCGGCGTGATTTTTTAAACAAAATTAAGCTGATTAGGAAAACAATGGACTCATTGTTTGTTCTAATAAGAATATATGACAAAGTCCTATGAGCATTGCAATATAAAACAACCATTGAAAATGCAATGAACAAAGATATTCTCGTGCAAACCATATATATTCAAATAAGAACAAATCTGTGATGAGACGTTAAACAAGAAAGAGCAAACCAAACAGTTACTGCCTTAGGACGGTCAATCGACAAAAGGGACCGACTGGTGTGCTTAACCCAGTTTAACAGAGCTCTAACCTCGCACTTCCTGTGGGGTTTCTCAAACGCAAAATGAAAAGATAACCGATCTATTTGAATACAAAATATCCAAGCGCTGTTGTTTTCTTTGGTAAGTTATGACGATGTCTTATTTATACACGTACATCGATCCATGCTTCAGGGAATTATGGTAGTTTATTGGATAAATGTGTTTCCTATGACTCGGAACCATGAACGGCGGCTCATTTTAACACAATCTTGTTTGTTTTTTGTGTGTGTTTTGTCTGGATCTCAAACAGCTGCAATAGACTGGCTCTAAGAGTTGGTATAATAAAAGATAAAGATGTGCCATCAAAGGTACCACGAAAAGAAATGCGTTAAGCTGCAGTCAGTGGTAAATGTAGTATAATGTTGTGATAAAAGAAAGTCCTTATGAATAAGAAAATTAGACAAGTTCCTATGCGTATTGCAACATACATTAAAATTTAAAATGACACAGCATAGAGTTATGCACATGCCAGTCAGATGTAATAATACATGTAACAGCACAACCGTGACGACATTATATAAATTAGAAAACAGTTACAGCCTTGGGACGGTTAGTCGGCAAATGAGTTGACCAATGTGAAAAATTAGTCTTTAAACTAAGGCATAATAATTTAATTATTAAGTAATAAGAATATATGACAAAGTCCTATGAGCATTGCAACATATACTTAACTCCGAAAAGGCACAGAACAAAGGTATTTCACATGCAAGTCAAGCGAAAAGCAAGAACAAATTTGTGATGATTCATTTATCGAAAAGAGCAAACCCGACAGTTACCACCTTGGAACGGTCAGTCGGCAATATGGACCGACTGGGTCGCTTAAACCGGTTTTACAGAGCTCTAACCTCGCACTTCCTGACGAGTTTCTCAAATGCAAGCAATGATAAGAAAAACAATCTATTTGAATACAAAATGTGCTGATATTTTCTATAAGTTATGACGAAAGTAGTGACGTCATTGAAAAATAATGTCCACAAAGTGTTTAGAAAAGAAAATGATATTATTTCGATTTGAAAAACTTCAACAAAAATGGTTGACTATAAATAAAATTGCCTTTCTGAATCTTGAACAAACATGATAAGTCTGTATTTTTTACTCTGTACTACATTATGTAATTAATTTATGTACACAACATACAATAACATATAGTTTACATAAATGTCGATAGATATCTCGATGTTCATTATAACAATATGCTTGCTTCTCTGTTTCTTTGTTTTCATTGTTATTACATTGCTAAATTCATAATTAAATATTTATATTATAAATAATTAATCATTGAAATTTAACTGCAAGATTTAAAACATTGAATTATTTTAATTTGCATTACACACTCTTCAGGTTTTTAAAGGATATGCTTGCCAATAAAAGGGATATTCGTTGTTTAATTTAAAGTTTAACATGGTATCTAAAGTTTCTTTGAGAGACATCTCAGAGAAAAAATACTTTACTTTTTAACGGACACCGGTTTGTGATGTTCATTATGTAGTTAACCTATTATGCTAATTGTTTTAAACACATTATCCGAAATAAGAGTTCGTCAATATAGTATGTTTATATGTTTAAAGAAGAACGTATGTATAATTGATCAGTGAACGTCTCTTAACCACGTGTTTATTATTAAAGAAATACCATTACATTATATCAAATTAGTTATGCCAGGAGACGACTGCAACATGCTGTGAATCTCCAAATGTGAACGTGTTATGTGATATGATCTATTAAAAGAATCAACCCCAATAGCCATCTAAATGATGTAATCAATGTAATATAGTGCCAAGTTGGTCGAAGGACTACTGTAAATTACAAACACTCGAGGTACACTGTCGTTTATGAGAGACTTGGACTACCGTTTTAACATATTTACAAAAAAATATGGTGCTAGAGTAAACCGGGAAATAAACCACGTTCAAATTCATGAATATTATGAAAAATTGTATCATTTGCTTAACATAGTACGACACGCGATTTATTTGTATTCACTGTTAGATTACAGAATCAAATGCGTTCTCTAAAATGTGCATATAGTAGAATAACTATAATCTGTCTTTTGACATGTGTTTATAAGATACATGGTTGGCTATTTTCTTTCTTAATTCAATAAGATCCAATTTGATAGGATGTATTATTTTTATTTGTAACGAAGATTCTTTCAGAGATTACAGGAGACATCAGACATTGGCCAGAATATAAATTAATTCAACAAAGGAACCGATGCTATATTGTATATCCTTTATTAACATATCTCATTAGTGGTTTGAATGTTATTATCATTCAGAATGCCTCTCCTTTCATCCATAAGAATAAGAAATCAAGATACAGATTTTGATTGTTAAAAGGTCATTGTGAACAATTGAGAAAGAAAACATATATTGCCAACAAACATCCTTCTCACATGACATTACGTTTACGTTACAAAGGCCTGAGATTAAATATTCTAGTCATCGTAGTCTCAATAACATTTACCCAATGATTCTGTGTATTCGCCATCTGATCTTGTCTTGATAAAGATATCGGTGTCCATTGTCCCTATTAATGTCCATATTGTACATAGTCCTCAAAGATTGGGTTACAATATCTCAATATTGGATCACTGTTCCATCAATTCGATCGGTGAAAACCACAAAACAAAACACAAAAAAGCCAGAAATCATTGTCAAGGATTTCAAGCCTTTTGAGAATTCACACACACAAAAAAACACATCAATACCACGGACATTTAAACGTTCAGTTTACACTGCATCTGCATGACAACATTAATTTTCTCACGTAGCGTTTCCAAGAAAAGGTTAATGGATGCGTGGAGTTTTGCAAACCTTTTAACATCTCAGCTTTGTGTCGTATTCTGAATTGTACCGGTCTAGTTTTGAGAGTGATCGAATATATGTTTGCGTCATGCAAACCTTAGCATTTAAGTGACAACCTTAAACATAAAACCTATAAGCTTGTATAGGCTTCTGTTATTACTCTTGTATTAAACCTTTGCGAGGTTGGAACGCTCTTCAAACCAGTTTATGCACCCAAGTCGGTCATTTTGCCTACTGACTGTTCCAAGGCGGTAACTGCTGGTTTTTCTTTTTGTGTGTTATGTCTCGACTCTCTGCTTTCATCACATTACATTTATCTTGTTTGCCTTTGTCTAGAGGTAGTTTAGATTTAAGTATCTGAGGAAATTTATGATAGGACCTTTTCTTATTTACCTTAAATGTTTATTAGTACTGAAAATCATCGTACTTAAATGTGTGAGTACAATTCTAGCTGTAAACTTTATTGGTGAAGTAAAGGTAGCAGGTGGAATTTTCTAACTGCAGTTTCACTCATTGAGACACAATTCATATTTGAACACTTGCTAATACTTGTTAGGTGTCACCTCATTGTGTCAATATTAAAAGTTGCCCTTACTATATTGCGCAAAAACGTTTTCGTCGCTTAAAGCTTGAATTATGCTTTTGCTGTTTAATACAATGTACGTTCCCTTAGCATCTTAGTATCTGAAACGGTTTGCCTTGAAATAGATTTTATTTGAGTTATTTGACAGTTTTCGATTTAAAATTGCAAATAACATGTTTACAAATCTTTCAAAGCTTAAAAGAAAAAGTTTGTTGCACAGAAACAATTCTAGAACACATGTTACACTAACATAGATTAGTTTCCTGCATTGTAATAAGGCATATAGATGCACCATAATTATATTATTTTAAGCATTGTTTCAGCATTTATATCCCTGAAATTTGACATAAAAACTCACTGCGCATACACTTAACTACTTGTCAATTAATTATCGTAAACAGAATCGGCATATGTATTATAGATTTATCATATCTTTGGGATAATTGTATGCGGGTTTTAATTGTGTGGCCTTTACTAATCAGCTGGTCATGTGAAATTTTAAGGATTTAATGCGACATAAATTATTATTTTTGTATTTGGCATATTAAAGATTCAAGAAATATCTTTAACAAATGGTTGTCTTATTAGAAATGCTTGTATATTTATTGTTATTGTACTTTTGCCTATGTTTTTAACTTAAATTTGTTGTGTATAGAATACTCTACTTAGCATTATAATCACATACAACACCAATTATTTTAACAAACGCTAATTTATTATGTAGGACATTTCTGCAAAATAAAAATAGACTATAACGTTCTCTATTCTATGCTTAATATTATTTTAACTATTCTCATGTGTTCAAAAAGGAAATAAACAACAAAATATACGGAACACTGATTTTCAAGAATCAGGAAGGTATATTGAATAACTGTGTCTATAATAGATCGGACCGGCATTGTCACCGTTAATTGCATGGACACTTGATCACCGCTTTACGATGTGTGCTTTACTGCGACTGAAATAGAACCACTCTTTAGAAGACTTCTTTGTGACCCAGACAAATATTTGACATTAAAGGATTGCCGCTAAACAATCGTAGTATTTTAATAGCCCAGTAGCGAACAGTCATTCAAGTAATGCTAAATATATATATATAACCTGTGGTTATAGAATGAAACCCGCACCCTTATACTTTCAATAAATATATGTGTTTGTGTGTGTGCGAGCGTGTGTGCGTGCGTGTGTGCGTGCGTGCGTGTGTGTATGTGCGTTCGTGCGTGTGTGTGTATTTAACTCAATTTTTTGAATGTGATGAAGATCAAAGTTACCAAATTCGGTACGTTAAATATGTAGTGAGAACTTTAATTGGTATAAATCTGTAATACCTAATATCCACTAGCAACACATTGGCCATTTATACGAAATAGACTTGTCCAGAGACCGCCGAAGAATTACAAATCGCATGATAACTACAGCAATTACATATTGCCATATTTCTAACGCACTCCATAACGGTTGCCATGCTTCAGCGCACACGCTAAAGTCTAAATTTAACATACAACCATGCTGGACATATGCTTATAAATGGCATTTCTACATAAGCCATGAAATATATTTATCTCACAATGTTCTTCATTTTATTGACGTGTCGCGAATTGCTTGCGTATATTTGGGTCGCTCGTCAGTTGCTAATTGTAAATATAATTAGCATACATTGAAAATATGCTGCATCCTATTGGAATTATTGTATCCCTGAGTTTAATCAGTTTACTGATTGTTTTGCGTGCGGTTTTCTTCGTTCCGATCCTTATTGGAAAGTTTCAGTATTGAATACGGTATGTTTCTTGTAATGGTCGAGGAATTTAAGTTTTTAGGAACTCAAACAAACGGCTTCGAATGAGAACAGTTAATATTATAATTTAGAGTACTTTTGACTATTATTGAATTAAAGTATGGCGTCAGAATTATGCATGTACGCTAACAAAAAGGAAGTTTCTTGTAGCATAAATTATTTCTTTGTATATACATGTACCAATAAATTATGTCTATAGCATATTCTAAAAAACAATTTACAGCACACTAGTTCTTTTAATTATGTTTTCATTTTTAAATAGTAGACACAACTTTCAGTCATCTAGAACACAAGTAGTTGTCGACCTTGTTGTATCAGCTTCATGTATTTATTATCAACCATGTATTCTATATTCAATTAGTCCACATTTATATATTGCTTAAAATTAAGTCATTTAGTGATTAAAGAAAACAACTGATGAATTATGAACTACCTTTTCATAATAAGCATTGTATCTTTACCTTCAAACTTGAGGAGATTGAATTATTATTTTGAATAATTAAGTAAATAAAAACAGGAATAAGTGAAAACGTAACGAATAAGTAGAAAGATACAGATAAACATTTTTAGTCCCTTCTAATCTACTAAATGTATCAACAAAAGTGAAATGTGCTGTACGTAATATGCTCAATGATTTGTGAAGTTGTGCCAGGATGGTTTATTGGATACATTGTATCACTTGGACCGGAATCGTGACCGGTAATTGTGCGGACACTTGATGCTAACCTTATTAGTCTTATCCATCAACGCAACATTAAATAGACACCATTACAGATTTGTCTTTGTGATAATACTAAGTTCAGTTATAGTCAAAAGCCTTATATTTAATGTACACATATATTCCCGAGAAAACATAAAGGGATATCGGAGGTTCGGAAATATATTGATCGATTTACATTGCCTAACACAATTAAATTGTTCAGAAATTAGTTGGCTCGCATATGATACACGACAGTAATTACAATTGGATTCCGATTAATGTATTACAGTACGTTTAATTATGATAAAAAATAATGTACTTCTGCATAAGACATATTGCTAAAATTATGTATTGTTTATTACAACAGCACATACTAAAATGTTTCTGTCAAATTGCAAAAAGCTCAATGTATCACACGTATTATAAACAATTAAATGTTCCCTGGGTAAAATTAACCAACCTTATTACAAACGATGCTCAATTATATGAATAACAACAACTCCTACAGAAGACGCCAGATACGAGTTCATGCTAAGTTAGTTATTGCAAATGGTTAGGAAAGTTTTTTAACGAGAAAATATTATATTTTCTATGAGAAATACACAGGTCTACAAAAGTAGCACACTAGCAACACTTAGACCAGATGGCACAAAGAGGAAAACCATCAGTTACCTCCTTACTGGACGATGGGTCGACCAAAGGACCGACTAAGGGGCTTGGACTGGTGTTTAGAGCTCCAGCTTCCTGTGGGGTTTTCTCAAAGAAAGAAAATCAAATAAAATATTTCATTTGTCATAAGAGACAATACACAGTTCGCAACTGCATCCGATATACATTAATGAACAAAGAAAATTCAACAGCAATGTCCACCGACTTCTCAATCTTCAGCCCCGCCACCGCGTGGGCTCCATTACGGTCAGGTGAGGATATTCATTTGCTTGGTCTTCCAGCTGACCTGCGGTGGCCCTTCACAAACATTTGTGTGGAATATTCCAACACTAATAAAAAAACATGACGCAAGCATCTAGTACCTTATCGTTTATTATCTGTTACAAAAATAACTAATGCTGAGTACTTAATGTTTGTTTGTATTGCCTCGTTTGTTAATGAGGGTAATAATGAGGGTAATAAATGTTTTGGTATAAAGGTAGTCAAAAGGTCTCGGGCTTCATACAGCGAGCATTGTGTTAGCACCAAAATCCAGCCTTTCCCACTACAACAAAAGAACAATTTTATTGAACAATAATTCTCAAGTCATAGATGCCGTGTCATTTTTTTTGCGCATTCGGAGTTCTTTCGTTTTTCATTTATCGTAAACAGATATGACATGTATGGAGAATATTATGGTCTTTTAAGAGAGATGTCTGCTCTTTTATTATTTGTGTGTGTGTTTTTTGCTTAATAGACGATTCAGCTTCTTGTCGTCATTTAGTCAGGCGACATTAACAAAGCTCAATTTAATATATTCCTTAAATATGCAGATACATTTTATTACTTCTGAACAGAGTCTGGGTTTAAAGAATTATATTATATTTAACAAAGTTGAACAGTGAATTGCTATAATACAATATACGCACGTAAGATTCTCACTGAATATATATTAATTTATTTTTTTTTGCTACAAGTGTTTGTCTCGGTCTTGATCGTGTCGTCAGCTAGCGAATTCGTAACAATACATGAATTAATATGAATTTGTTAGGACGGCAATTTTTCACAAGGACAACATACATTTATCATACTACAAAGAAATGCATTGAGTTGTAATGTTACCTAGATTGTATAATAAACTCTTGTTTGCATGTGAAATAGGTGTCATGTTTCCCTGGAAAGTGGTTCTCTTTTTAATTATTCAGGAACATTTAAATGTGAACAAATTTTATACCAAGTTTATGTTCAGAGCCTTACATATGATAAATGATTCTATTACATTTTCTGTATTAACCACAAGACAAGATAATATAATATGTTACAATTATATACAATAAAAAAACATAATAACACAATCTCAATTGAGATGCATGTTCAACAAAATAACCCATGACGTCTGGCGATTGAAAGATGAAAAATATATTACTATTACGTTTCACATCAAACAATTTAAGCAAGGTCTGCATTGTATTTTATTCTTTTGGTCTTATGTGATTATATTGTCTTTGAATTCATTTAGGTAATGTGGAATAAACAATTAAAATATAAAAATTTCGTACTTTGCCGTATAAAATGAGACCTTTACTGCCGTTTGTAGTTTTATTACCCTTTGTAAGGTGAAATTCTTTAATTTTAATTTTCATTTTATTCATCCTCCAATTTGATAACTAATTATACAATGGGAGTGATTCCTTGAAAAATTGCCTTACTGCCATCAAAAATATGTCAAAAAAATGATAGACAATTTCTGCCACTCAATGGGCTATTTGATGTATTCAGCGTTACATCTGGGAATTGAAATCGCAGCGAAAGCCTACCAGTAAGATAGAAGTATATGATATTATTGCAACCAAGATTTTCGCGCGATATTTTTATTTTGAGTTAAATATAGTTTATGAAATACTTCAGAATATAAAAAGGTAATCGTATTATCTTTCTCGATTTGAAACAAACGTAAACTTCATTTTGGGTTAATCGATTCATTTTATGGGAAAGAAATCGCAATTTATTACCGTCTTAAACGTTTTTAGCAGTTGGAGAGAAACATTTTAATATCTACATACAAAAACAAACTAAACAATGCAATGAAAGATTCAGTTATTTCTCATCAAAACAGAGAAAGAATCTGATTTTGATACGTACGTTGTAAGACAGTGCACTGTTTCGAGCGGAATATGACAAGATCCTTTGAGTAGTGCAACATATGTTAAAATTTGAAAAGGTACAGGAAACACCTATTTACATGACATTTCAAATGTCAAACTAACAAACTGTGGCGGGACTGTATCCAAAACAGAGCAACCCAACAATTACCACTTTGGAACTGGCAGTCGGCAATAGAGCCGTCTAGTGTGCTTAATCCCGTTTTACTGAGCTCTTTCTGCGCAGTTTCAGTGAAAAGCAAACATATCTGTTTAATATGACCAACGGAGAATTGTAAAGCATTGAAGAATGTTGTTCATGTGTAGACAGAAGAAAGACCAAAGTTCAATGTACGTCGAATGAAAATACACGTAACAATCTTGATAGGATGAATGAAATGAGAACACAGATTCCATGCACGGTGATATTTATAAGTCCGATTATATTGGTCATGGCTGGTCTTATTCAAATTATTGATATTCTGGTCCATTGTTATCACTCTACAAACGTCATCCAGTTATCGAAAACAATTTGGCAGACGTTATGAAAATATGGTTTCATGAAAAGTGTTGTCGGCTTCAGTCCCCGCGTTTATGATTCTTAAAGTCCACTGAAACTTGGTTAAAATATTGTTCACGTTTATATTGTACCTGAATTCGGTCAAAACAGTATCTTACAAAAGCAATAACAATTACATCGACTCTACTGAATCATGTGTCCTTCGCTTGTGTGCCACAATTTTTACATCAATAGTTCGGACAATTCTCGCTTGGAAATATGATGCTAGCAATTGAAGCCATATCGCAATAGTAAAGCTTCATTTTGCGTCAAAGCTTAGATCTGTGTATGTAAAAATAGGTTTACCTTACATTGCAACAGTGATTTTTCTGCGACTTTCTCAAAATATGTTTTATTAACATTGAACTAAGAAGCCTTAATTTTATTCAAAACGTTTGAACATTTTAATAAAAGTCCGCCATATAAAGTGTAGAAAATGTTGCTATGTTGACTCTGTATTGTGTCCTATATTTTAAATGATTTAAGGAAATTTAATTAATTAAGCATTTGAACCAGAGTTCCTTTACTTAACACATATTGAACGGGTATTCCATTGAAGTATTTGCTATAAACTTTCTAAGGCGGAGACTGTTTGGTTTGCACTATTTACTTAAATGTGTGGTCAAAGTTTTATTTAATTTTTACATTTGACTGGCATGTCCTGTGCCTTTCCAAATTTTGATATATTTTCCTATGCTCATAGAACGTTGTCATGTTTTCTTATTCATTAATTAATTGCAAGTACAGAACTTTTGTGAATGTAAATTTACAATTACCATCTATCATTTTGTTTTCGTTTTTTTTACCTGCAGTTCCGAACCAAGTTGCAAGTTAAACCCTAAGGTAGGTAGATAATAAACTTTTCAATAGAAAAATGAGAAAATGTCCCATAAGAATTGCCTCAGATATTTAAATATGAACTTCCTCTAGACAAAAGCAAACACGGTAAATGTAAAAGGGACAAAACACAGAGACAAGGCATTACTTACAAAAACAAAAGTCACCACCTTGGAACTGGGAAAATGACCGACTCGGTTACATAAACCTGGTTCGTGGCGCGCTCAAACCTTCTACTTCTTGAAGTTTATGAACAAACATTGTGAAGAATATCCCATCAAAGTGAGACAACTAACAGCAAGCAGTTCATACTTATACAATGTACATATATACAGAAAAAACTACTATTAATATAATAAACTATCAACATGTTTACAATATGTATAGCCTCGGCAACGAAAATGTTCCAAACGAGAGACTAGTTTGAAATAAAACAGTCCAAGCGACGACGTATAATAAGAACAATTTAATGACGCCATACGACAAAATGCACAGAGGTTATATGTCAGATGTGTCAAATGGGAAGTTAAAAACACAAAAGAAACCATCGAAGTTTAGAAATCCAAACCAACAAAACAAAATGTAGTATTCTAAAGAAATACTTTGTACTGAAGCTAAAATATGTGTCGTTTCCATGTAGTCTCAACCACCTGTCCGGTCATCGTGCAATATATAGTTCTTTACTGTAAAGGGGTCAATTGCAAGCAATGCAGTACAACGAAGGATTCCTCTGTTGTAACCATCAGCAAAAAAAATCCTGATAAGATTTGTATAAAAAAGTTAGCGAGACCTTCAATTTTCTTTATATTATGTAAAGCATTGTCATGAAACGCAGGATGGCTTATACCTCGCTGTATAAGTGTTTTCATTCAATTATATTTGGAGCAATAAAATCATTGCGGTGAAATACATTTGAAAAGCCTTCTTTAGCTTGTTATTATGTAAAATCGAAAGCATTGATGTAACAATTTAGAAGGAAGTAACAAACTAGTGTTTAGCATTGAAATCGTCTATTTTACTAAAGACTCTTGCAAACCTTGTAAGTTGGGATATCATAGAAGGAAGCACGAAGTGAATCACCATCATAGTATGGATAATTCCAAATACTGAAGTTGCAATCGTCCCTCTTGTCATAAATTTTAGTAGAGACGTTGACATTGGAAATAGTGATACCAATGTTTAGAAAGGCTGCTTTTTAATGTCAGGTATTTGCTTTATACAGGTAAGTTCTGAAGAGTAAATAAGATGGATCATTTGAAAAAAGAAAGGGTTATCTATAGTAAGACTATCGTCAAGACGTTACGGTTTTGTTTTCACTTGCGTGTTATAAATGTCTTGTCTATGACGGCGTCGGTGTTATCACTTGTTATTTTTTTTTAATTTTAGTAGGTCCGACTATTTACAGATGTTAAATATTCTTGTAATATTGGTGCATTCATTAATATAACAGTGTCGGTTGCAATCAATTAAAATATCACCAAGATTCTTTATTTGGTATTGTCTCAGTTCTACAAGTATATTAATTTTTAACAATACAGTTTTATAACATACTTGTAAGAGATGTTGAATGGAATAACGGATCTATTGATACTTTAATGACAAGTGATATAAAGCTTCAACCGATTGACATGCACACTTTATTGTGAATTGGTCACATAATGTTCGCTATTTGTCTGCCTTTTAGAGAAAGACATACTAAGATACTGTCTGTACTGCACTCTCTTTCCGAGTATCAGAATTAAAACAATAAAAAAATTACTATCATTTCAACCATTTCCTTCATATAAACTTTTAAAGGTCTTGACCAACCTATTGACTTGCATAGACGGCCAAGAGGGGAACTATTCGCAACTAAAGTTTATAACATGAGGTTCTTATGGCATAATCATATACTCTACTTTTATCACGCAATGCCCTATTATTTATATAACCATTATACATCCTGACATCTGTTCACCTGAACCTTTAGCATAGCCATCCTATGTACCTTAAACCCAATAAATATTTTTAGACATTCGGTATTTCATGAGATTATAGCAATATGTGTCTTTGTGTTTCCCTCGGGTCAATACGTCCCAGCTTGTACGGATCTGTTCATGACAAGTATAGCTTACTGTTAAATGTTTATGAGATCCAGATAAACTTCTTGTAATGGTCAACAGGCCAGAAATCTCCGGAACGCCTTTTAGTGTATCACATGACCTTGACCGCTTCCTCGTGTAAATGAAGTAATTTAATAGTAAACGTTATATGGGATAATATGCAATATTATCAATCTAATTCTTTCTTTGCTTTGTCATTGAGGTCGCATTACGAAGACGGCTGCTGTTTATTTAAATATAATTCTTGTCCTTGGTAAATAGAGTTTTGAGTTTTAATACAAACTGATCTTTTTCGTAAAGGTTTTTCTGTTCCTAAACTGTTGTGAATGGTCTGTGAATATAAAATGTATTAACTGTATAAACTTTTTTCTTTTAGCCAGTGCCATTTAATAAAGAGAAGCCATCAAGCTGGACCAGCCACCATTTTCAGTTTTCAGTGAAAATTGTAAACTCAGCATACAAAAGTGTACTGGAATAATGGATGTGAACACTCGACAATGAATGGCTTTTGGCTGACAGCAGCTTTAGGCGCACTACAGAAACTGTATTTAACTCAACTAAAATAAATTATCTGTCTGATTGATAAATTATCGTAACAATTTTGGAATATTCTAGCACCGATCTTAGTTCGAATGTTTTGCTTTTATTTTTTTCTAGCTATTCTTTTAGTCGTAAAAGTTGCATTATAATGTTTTATATTTTTCTACTATTTTTAGTGGAAATGTTTTTTTTTTTTCTGTAAATAATGTAATTATGTTGATGTAACGTTTAAATATGTATCTAAATTGATTTATATATTACTAGTTCAATGTCATGTACTTATTGTATTAATATGACGCATGTGTCGATCGATTTTCTGGCCAAAATATAATAAACTTTCAATCTTACAAGTTATAATAAACTTAGACTGACTTTCTGTTCCTGAATGATAAAGTTTTTCTTATTGATCAATAAAAGCTCATGTCAGCATGGCCCTTTGTAATATATAATTCATTTAATTTATATAAACTTGTATGTCCTATCTTTTTGAAGTGCTCTAAAATGAAATAAACAAAAGAAGCAACAGGCAGTATTTATAAAATAATTCATTGCCCCAGCCTAAAAAAAGTTCTGATATTCGATAAAAAGATGAGTATTTGCCTTTTATTACTGGATTGCGTGACTGTTTGACATAAAAGCCATCGTTAAGTTTCGTTAAAGGATTCCCTGCAGCATTCAGTCATTTACAGGTTATATGTCAACACTAACCCTGAGTAATGATAAGTTATGAAAACACGATAAATACCATCTTTACAATATTTTGTAAGGGTATGCATTGGATATTTTATTGATGTATCGAGGATGGCACATATCTACTTGCAGACAATATGGTAAAAATACACGTGCAAAAATACCTACCTTCAGCTATGTGCCTTTTACATACGTATAAGGAATGTACGCCCAATATACACATTTTCACATACAAACATGCACACATGCATACAAAGAACATACATATAACACACACATACAAGTTTGCAAGACACATCTAAATGATATATCCTCAAACGTGCGCACACTTTTTTCCCCAATCGAGTTAAGACATCTTCCTAATGGCCAATGAGTCCGTTGCTATGAAGAGAAACGATTCATTTACTGTATCGTCCATTATTGTGTATTATATTGCCATCAGACCAGCGCACTAGTCAGGAGATGCCACGCCAGTCGTGATCTAGTCCTGGCTGTTGACACATAAATGATAGTGTGTTAAAAATTTTCATTAGAAGAAGGAATTCATGCGAAAGAGACTTTGCACTATAGTGTGTTACAATTAAATCAATTCACAATACTTTAGTGTTATTGGCATAGTTTAGATCTGCCAATATTTCAAATAATTTACGGGCTATATAGTCCACTTAAGACTTTCATAACCTTTCATATCTTTACATATATATAGTAGCTGCACAGAAGTCGTGTCTGAC